>LPNX010631732.1:1730534-1789828 GCA_001517045.1 Pseudotsuga menziesii
GTGTGTTCTATTTCTATACCAGCGTTAATGCACTGGATCCCATCAGAACTCCGTAGTTAAGCGCGCTTGGGCTAGAGTAGTACTGGGATGGGTGACCTCCCGGGAAGTCCTAGTGTTGCACCCTCCGCACCGTTTTTGAGGTGGGACATGGATGGAAAGGTGAGAGAATGAATGGAGGAGCGAGGATTTGAGTTTTTTTGCAGGTATCAAGCAAGGGTTTGAGTTTATCTGCAGGTATCAAGGCTGCCTCATGGATGGGTCATTGCACTGAGATTGTGTGGGCGTGGCCATTAATATCAGACCTTATGTTCTTACCATTGTGCACCCCCCTTTAAATTTCTCTATCGACCTGGTTATGTGTTCATTTTTCCTCTCCTGTTGGTTTCTCTAGGTCGGTAGTCAGAGTATTATATTATTTTGGCTTGTTTTCTTCTTGTATTGTCAACCGTTACCCCTGCTTGTGCACTGTTTATCCTAGGGTCTGTGTGGGGTTTACTGGCGCTGGTCCCTTGGCAACATCAACGGCTGGAGTCCCTCCTCGTAGTCGAGGACTAGTACCAACCAGCATAATCAAGTGGGAAGTTTTTTTATCGATATGGGTATATTTTATATGAAGTTGATGTTTGCAAAGGGGTTACTCCTTGTATTTTGTTGTCGCTAGTGTTGTTTTCCCTTCTACCGGACCTCTAGAAGCTTCCAACTGATACAACCATTATTAGGTCGGGTTGACCTTGTATGTCTCTATCGCTTTTTGCACATGGTGGCAGGTGGATTCCCCGGGTTAGGCTCGTGACTCTGCTGTGAGGCTTTCTTTGTTTCCTATCGGGTACTCTCCGGGGATGACAGGGCTCTTTGTCCCCTCGTGCTTACACTGACTGCTGTTCCTTTGGGTTGTGATGGGGGTGATTTGAGTCCAGGGCAAAGTGTTTTGATTTGGGTGTTGGCTTTCTACTTTTATGTGGTTTTATTGAGGCTTAGGGTTACACTCTTATCTTTCAACTCAGGTTTTTTCTATGGCCGTGGGTTCAATAGGCTGAAGGTCCTTAACTGGGGTTCCTCTCGGGTCTCAGCTCGGGTTTGTATTTGCTGGAGTGGTTTTAAGGCCTGCTATATCCCCCTGTGGTATACATGGTGGATACATCGGAGAGGCAGCAGGTTGTTTCGGTTGGTCGCAGTGGTGACAGACATCGTCGTCGCCGTAAGTCGAAAACCCTCAAGGCACGGGAAGGTAAATTAAACTTTGTGGTTGGTCGTGACATCTACCTTGACAGAGTTGGTGCCTTATGCGACCGGGCGCTCATTGGGAGGCTAGAATATGCTTCTTTGGACAATAAACAGTGGGTTGAGTGGGCTACTGAGAGGTGGAAGCCACTCATAAATTATGTACCTGCCATTAGCCTCCTAGTCAAGGGGTGGATCATATTCGTCTTCTTGGAGGCTGGACATGCTACCACTGTCTTGAACAGGCCATGGAGGGTTGGTAAAGGCTCTTTGGTTCTAGAAAGGTGGCACGTACATTTCGATCCGGCTCGGGAAAGGATCAAAAAAAGGCACTTATGGGCTCTTTTACCTGGGTTGCCTTTTCCTCTATGGAATCGCACCATTTTGGAAGGCATTGGAAACTCAATTGGCCGATATATTGCTGTAGAGGAGGATTTTTTGAATGTCTTCTATAAGAGGATAGCTAAGATCCTTGTGGAACTTGATATCACCACCGATTTGCCAGCTGATATTGATTTACAGTGCAATGAGACCATCTTCTCTCAGCGTATTGATTATAAGGGAGTTCCCTTCCGTTGTAGTTACTGTCGGGAGATTGGGCACCTGCAGCGAAGCTGTCCCTCCTTGCGACTTTCGTCTCATTCTCCAGGTTCACTCTCGCCCCACACTGATCTTATGTCTCCCATTATGGTACCGGATCACCATAAGGTAAGACCGCAATCATTTCTCCCTATGTCTTCTTTTGATAATGAGAAAGATGCTTGTGTTTTATTTGATGATGCATATGACGCTGAGATAGCTTATCTAGATTCATTTTCATCGCGGGGCGCACCTATATTATCGCCAGTTGCGGGTTGTCCCTCCTTTTTCCCTATACCGCAAGCTGAGGTCAACGTTGTGGTTAAGGATTCGATCTTGGCACCAGATGCTCCATCCTTGTTGTCCCCTGGAGATGGTGTTATTGCACCTGTATTAACACATGCTTCCTCCCCGGTATTGGATGGGTCCGTCGGGAATGACTCACTACTTGTTTCACCCTCATCACGTGGCCTTACAAACCCTCTGCCACCTTTTTCTCCCCCTTCGAGGATTTCAAATCCATCATCTTCTTCCCCCCTTACTTCATGTGCCGGTCAGTTGTCACCCTCCATCGCTCCTCTACAAAAGACCGAAATGTCTGTTTGTATTTCTCGAGGGGATAGGTGTGTATTGACTCCTTCTCCTCTTCCGGCGACTGATGATTTTCTTTATGTGCCTATCCTTGACCCCGCAGATGAGACTGCTGATAATCGCCTTGTGGAACATTACCGTGATACTACCTCTTCTGGTGATTTACTTTCTGTGCCTTTACTTGAAGAAAATGGGGTTGCTGAAAACCGCCTGGTGGACCATGACTATGATACTAGCTCTTCAGATGGTCGTCCCCTTTTTTCACCATCGGATTTCCCTCCACTTATCCCACCTGATATACCCTCAGCTACATCTCCCCTGAGCCCTGTTGAAGCTCCGTCATTCTCAGACCCCTCGCTACACAAAACACTGAACATCTTCTCGGACAAGACTCCTATTTCGCCTTCTGTTCTTCCCCTTGACTCAATCCGGTTCGAGAATGTCACCATTAGGAGGAGGAAAAAAAAACCTTCGTCAATTTTACATGAGTCACATGCTCCTGCTCCACATACTCCTATCTCCACCCGTCTGAAGAATGTGGCACGCTTGACTGTTTCCTCTAACCAAAGGGTCCTTAGAGCATCAACCCCTCCACATTCAGTTACCTAATGCGTATACTGTCACTGAATGTTTGAGGGTTAGGAGGCTCAGCCAAACAGAAAAGCCTCCGCTGTTTGTTTATATCTCTCACCCCGGATGTGGTACTCTTACAAGAAACTATGACCAGCACATATCCGGCTCTTTTTGCTTTTTCCAAGTTATGCCCTGGGTGGGAATTTTGTGCTCTAGATGCTTCGGGGCTATCGGGCAGTATCCTCTCGGGATGGAACCCTTTTGTGCTTCGATGTAAAGCCTATCATACGCTGGCTGGCATTCTGCTAAATGTTACAATGCGGGGATGTACTATGCCTTTCTCCATTTTAAATGTCTATGGTCCTTATTTACATCAGGATACATTTTGGAAAGCGGTGGCTGCGGGTGGAATCCTCTCATTACCGAATCTTATCCTTGCTGGGGACCTGAATTTTACTCTGAGCGCATCTGAAATTTGGGGGGCAAAAGCCATACTAGACCCTTTGGGCCCCTTCCTTTCCTCTCTGTTCTCTGCACATCACCTTGTGGACATTGCTCCTCCTTATGCTGGTCCTACGTGGCGAAACGGGAGGGCGGGTGCGGAAGGCATATCTAAAAGATTGGACCGTTATTTGCTTTCTGAACAGCTCATTTGCACTTTACCACGTCATCGTGTGTGGGCTTATAGAAGCGGAATTTCAGATCATTTCCCTGTTATGCTAGAATGGGGAGAACCTCTAAGTCCTTGTCTTTACCCTTTTAAATTTAATCACACCTGGCTAGGTAATGAGGGTTTTGATAATCTGATTCATCTATACTGGTTTGCCCCTCCTTTGAACCTTTCTTTGGATGATATGCATGCTTTCTCTTCCCAGCTTCGCAAATTAAAAGAAAAGGTGAGGGTTTGGTCTAAGGCAGAAAATCTGAGGTTAAAGGCTCGTTCTATTCAATTGGAAGAAGATATAAACTCCATTCTCAATATGTCACATTCAGCGATATTAGCACAGGATATTCAATTCAAATTAAATAATTTAAAAGCAGAATATCATAGACTCTTGGAACATGAAGTAAATTTGACCAGACTTCAAAGCAGGGTCACCTGGGCTAAATTCGGGGATGCCAACACCAAATTCTTCCATGCTGTGGCTTCTACCCGGAAAAATCAGAATGCCATCTGAAGTCTTCAGGATATAAATGGTGGCTGGATATCGGATGATCGGGGCATTAAGGCTCTAGGTGTGAGCCACTTTAAATATATATTTGCTGATGATGGGTTGACCAATCTCACTGCGCAGCTGAAAGTTATACGTCTCTTTCCTTCCTTTATTTTCGGGGAGGATCACACTGCCTTTACCTGCCCTGTTACCCTTTCGGAAATAGAGGGTGCATTGAAGACTTTTAAAAAAGATAAAGCCCCTGGCCCTGACGGTTGGACGGTTGAGTATTATTTATACTTTCTTGATTTGTTGGGACCGTCTTTGGTTAACCTGGTGGAAACCTCTCGTCTGCTTGGAAAAGTTTCTCCTGCCATAAACTCCACATTTATTGCTCTTATTCCTAAAGTTGATCTCCCTACAAGCTTCGGGGATTATCGGCCTATATCCTTATGCAATCTGTGCTATAAACTGATCTCAAAAGTGGCGGCATTGAGACTCAAGCCCTTTTTGGACTCTTCTATCTCTCCCCAGCAATATGGTTTCTTGAAGAACCGCCTTATTCATGCACCTGTAGCCATCACTCAGGAAGTACTCCACACTGTAAAGATGAAGAAGAAATCGGCCCTCATCCTTAAGTTGGACTTGACTAAGGCATTTGACCGGGTGAATTGGACATACATCAGGCTGATACTTATACAGATTGGGGTTCCTCTTATGGGTGTTAACTGGATTATGGGATGTATCACATCAGCAAATTTCACCGTCCTAGTTAATGGGACCCCCTCATCTTTCTTTCCCGCTTCTCGAGGCATCAGGCAGGGCTGCCCCCTCTCCCCTCTCCTCTTCATATTGGTCATTGAAGGACTTAGCCTCCTAATCAAAGATGCAAAACAAAATGGAGTTATCAAAGGTATAAAGATCTCGGCTAATCTCTATCTCACACACTTACTCTTCGTTGATGATGTGATCTTATTCGGGGATGGCACATATGAGGACTGGATTGCTTTTAAGGTTATACTTGACACTTTTTGTGAAGCTTCAGGAATGAAGATCAATATGGATAAATCCTGCTTTTTACATACTGATTTGGATGAGGCCTTATTGGGTAGAATTTCTAGTATGATGCCATACAGATTTGCTCATCTCAATCTGGGTTTCACATACCTTGGTTTTTACTTGAAACCTTCGGGCTATCTTGTCAAAGATTGGCTTTGGCTCATCTCACGATTTGAAAAACGTATTAATCATTGGTCCAACTGGCTCTTAACTCTGGGTGGGCGTTTGGTGCTGGTTTGCTCTGTTCTTACCAGCCTGTCGGTCTACTGGTGTTCACTCTTCCCTATCCCCTCTTCCATTCTGGATAAACTCAGAAAACTTATCTATTCTTTCCTCTGGGGGTCTTCGGGAAAAAAAAAAAAGCACCATTTGATAGATTGGCAATTGTTGGCTCGTCCCTTAGCGCAGGGGGGGTGGGGTATTAAACATCTACCTCTCTTCTGTATATCATTAAGGATGAAGACTTTCTGGTTTGCTTTGAATCAACCTGGCATTTGGAACCAGTTACTAAGGGCCAAATATATGAAGAACTTGTCCTTACATACTTGGTGCAGATGTAAAAATTTCAGATATTGGAATGTCTCTATTATATGGAAAGGCTTTATAAATTCCCTGCACTGGATTAGGAAGGGTTTAATTTGGCAAGTGGGGGATGGTTCTGCGATTCATGTTGGGGCGGACCCAATAGTGGGTTTTGGAGGTTCCTTTATCCTTTCAGCTGAGCTGAGAACTTACCTTGAGGACTATGGGATCTGCACTCTGGACCAAGCGATAAATCACGCTTCTGGCCACTGGTTTTCTGCAGAGGAGCTTGATTTATGTGAGGAATGGAGTATACTATGGAAATCTTACATCAGAGGGTTGGAATATAATAGAATCAGATTAAATGAGGTGACTGATTTGCTGCTGTGGTCCTTTGGCAACTATGTGGGTACACTAAATGCTGCCCGAGGCTATGACAGTTTGATCATTAACAACTTCCATGAGGAACAAAACCGGATATTGGCCTTGCTGTGGTCCTTAAAATTACCGCTGAAGATCATCTGTTTAACTTGGCTGTTGGTTAAGAACAAAATTCTCACTTGGGATCATTTACAATCTAGAGGCTTCTATGGTCCTAGTAGATGTGTATTCTGTGAAAAAGACATTGAAAGTTGTGACCATATATTCCTACTTTGTCCTTTTACTATGAAAATTTTCACTCACCTCTCGTCCTGTTTGGGCTTCACCTTCTCCCCTCATAGCTCTGTGCGGTCTTTCCTATCACACTGGTTCAACTCTCTCGCCAAATCTGAGTCTTACCTATACACTCCTGTCGCTGTTTTTTGGTACCTGTGGCTCTCCCATAACAATTGTATTTTCGAAAATAATAAACCATATGCCTCCCTACTCATTTCCAAGATTGAGAGCTTCCTTGCCCTCTACCCTGTGCCACAATTTACTAAAAAAAGCAGGCAGATTGGTCCTAAGCCCATTCACTTCTTTCCTGTAGGTTACTTTGATGGTGCAACACAATTGCATTTGGGAGGTGTTGGGTTTGTGATCTATATCAGTGAAACCCATTATTTCAGTTTTTTTGTGGGCTGTGGGTTATGCACTAACACCCGTGCTGAACTGTTAGCTCTATGGTCCATTCTCAGAGTTTGCTATTTGATGGGACTGCCCATTCAGATGATCTTCGGTGATTCCATGGTGATTATTTCATGGGTAAATAGACTTTCAGCACTTCATGCTCCCACATTGAAACATTGGTGCGATGAGATATTCACTATGATTCAACTTGGCCCACCGGTGACCTTCAATCATATTTTCCGGGAACATAATATGCTAGTTGATGATCTTTCAAAAAGGGCACTTAATTTGGATGTTGGTACAGGACTTTTCTCTGAAACTCTGGATGGGAAGGTCATTAGTGATGGCCACTATTCACTTTTTTGATGGCTGTCTTTATTTTACAGCATTAGATTTTGATATTGTATTTCCTTTATATTGCCTGATTTGGGGGATATTATGCTAGCTGTTATGCTCCATGGATTGTATGTTTGCAGGACACGTCAGACCTATTTGAAAATTGTTGACCTGAGATTCAGGGATGATGAAAAAAGTCTGCGATGATCAGACTTTGTTATTTCTTCTCCTTTATAGGCTGACTGTCCTGCTGTCTTGCACTTATTTATGCTGTTTTGAGTGGGAATGGACTGTATTGTCATCATCATGTACATTGTCTAAGATGTCTTTTGATTCATATGAATATCAAAGGCTGGTATTTTTTCTTCTGAAAAAAAAAAACACTAATGACGTCTCGTCATTAAAGACACATCATCATATGTGCTTCCTATAAAAGTAAATGATGAATTGGTGCTAATGTAGCGACCATAAGCACGGGTTTGCTAAATTCTTTATTAAATTTTAACATAGTGATGTGTTTTATTTTGCACACTGTCGGTGGTGCATTATGTGTTTTATATTGAATTAGTAAGGGCTCGCCATAAAATATGCACCATCACCGATGCTTCATGTCCATTCGAAGAACACGAATTTGCAATGTCAATTCTTCGAAATGATGCACCTATTTGCTAAAATAAATTTGAAATAGTTAAAACTTTCATTTCTTTTTATGGTAAGCAACATAAATGGTGTGTTAGTTTGTTATATAACACTGGTGCTTCATATACAATTACAAGACACACCAGTGCTAATGTGGTGATCACGCTAACTAGTTTACAATTTTATTTTATTTTTTTAACATTTTAGTGTGTTTTTTGTGTGCATTGTCAATGATGCGTAATTTATTTTATAATGCAATGGTAATTGGTAATTATGAAATATGCACTCACATTGGAGCTTTTTGTACAATTACAAGACACACCGAGACTAGTGTGTCAATCACACACACCAAATTGCTAGAAATTTTTAATACATTTTTAAACATTGTGGTATATTTTCTTGTGCGCATTGTTAAAGGCGTGTTATTTTTTCCATGTTACACATGTAAAGACACATTATAAAATATGCACCGTGATTGGTGCATCCTATACAATCAAAAGACGCATCAGTGCAAATGTTTTAAGCAAATGCATCGATGAACAATTTTTTTTAATCGATTGCGTGTTTTATTACGTGCACCGTTGATGATGCGTTAGTTTTTTTGTCACATCGGTTACGATGGAATTGTTAATGTTTTAAATGGAATTTGTAATATTAAATGCATTGTTAATGTTTTATAGTGCGTTTATTGTTTATAGGCACCGAGGGAATTATGTTTGTTAAAGGCACCAATATTTTTTTTATTTAAATTTTTTGTATTGAAGTACAAATTGTTATGTCCAGATCGAATGCATTATTATAATGAGCACCGATGCATTTTATTTATATTGGAGCACTGGTATGCATTTAATATTTTAAAAATAAAAGCAATTTGTGGTCTAACATGATTTGGCGCGTCCTAAATTTTATGGAGTACCAATATGTAGTTTATTTTTTCAAATAAAATCTATAGTTTATCATTTCACTAAGAGTAGTGAGGTGCTCTACAAGCCAATATAGAGGAGATGTTGTAATTTTATGTTAGGTGTAACATTATGTAATGGGGCGTTACCAAAAATTAAAAGTAAAAAAAAAAGTATCTAAAAAATTCACTTGGGTTGATAAGTTACAAAAAAAAAATTAAAAATCATGTGCCTAATATGTTACCAAAAATAAAAGTGGAGTAAGTAGTCGAATGGTAAGTCTCTCTTGTAATGATGGTGTGACCCGTGTTCAATTCTCTCGAAGGAATTTCTCACTTGAATGGGAGTGTGGTTCGGTGAATGAGCATGTTTAGGGTGCACTGCATTGTAGGAGCATGGAACCGGGATACGAACCCCCAACTTTTACCCAAATGCGGGCGACCCACCTGGGATGACGTGAGGACAAATCATGAAGCAGACATCGATGCAAACACTTGGCCAACGCACTTTGTACGAGGAGGTGGAAAAGGTGCATGGATCTCGGTTCAGGGGTTAAATGCCCAAGGCGTCGGGCATTAAGTTACCACCTCCTGCAATTGGAACATCATTTTGTTGGGACTGGTTGTAGGAACAAGGTATGATGGATTTTGTGCAGGATTTAATGATCGAAACCCTCACGCGTGTGACTGGGCTTGGATTAGGAAGGATAACTGTGGAGGATATGGAGCCTCTCGACTTCAAGGAAGTTGGACTGCCAGTTATCTTGGTCCTGCTGGTTTACTTCTCTGTCAACGAAGTTGTTAACCAGTACTACGACATGCCAAGGTAGAGAGGCACCCTGAGGTGGGGTAGCATGAGGCGTGGAGATGCCATGAGAAAGGTTGACATGGGTGCAACAGATGGTTATGCGGTGCATGTTTATATGTCTATGCGGTGTATGATTGACGACTAGGAATCCTGTGTGGTCTCTGAGCATTTGGATTCTAAAAGGAATGGGGGCAAGATAAGCCATTATTAGATGGTGAAAAACATGATGGGCATGTTAATGGAAGAACTGACAACAAAATGGAGCGATGCTAGAGAGACAGTGCAGGGTATCAAGGTAAGCTTGATACAAACTGACAAGAAGTTGAACAATTTGGAATCCGATATCAACTGGAAGCACTACGACATTGCTCGTTGTGCTAGGGAGACTAAATGTGGTGCGAATATTAATAGAAGAGGTGCAGTTAACGAGTATTTTGTTGTATCCCAGAGGTCTGCTGCTCTTGATGGGGAGAGCCTGGAAAACACTCAGTTCATCACGTTGGCAACGGTTGGCCCCTTGCTTGCAAAAATATTATGCGAGGAACCTGAGGCAAACACGACTTTGAGACCTCTTTCAGAGCCTCAATCGGTTAACCAACCCTCTCAAGCGCAGGAAGATGAATATGGTGCTTTCCCAATTCTAGAGGAAATACCATAATCGATGCATGTGGATGCAACTACTTAATATGGCCAAGGCGGCCCCAAGTTCTCTCTGTGTATTTCAACCTTTTTTGTTCTCTCTGCTCAACAGTGACTTAATTTTCATGTCAATTAGTAGTTTAAATTGTCAAAATTGTAATATGTTAGTCGAGTGGCACAATTATGGACATGGTTTCCTTATAGTTTCGATAGTTTTGAAAATAAATTTTGTTTTTTTAACGACTGGGCAGGTGGCTAAATAGTCTCAGGCCCCTGTAAGGTGTTGACAATGCTTTTATTTGTATCATGTTATCNAAATCCATCTTAAACCCAGATCTATCAAGCACAAGATGGATCTATTTTCATGTGTTGTAATTTTTTTCTTTACGTGTAAAAAAAATAAGATAAAAAAATTACAGCTCAAGAAATTGGATCCCTCTTGGTGCTTGATAGATATGTGTTTAAGATGGATCTATGTTGGTTTTGTAATAGTAACGGTTAAATGCTTGCTATTTGTTAAGCACAGGTGCGTTATTATCCTTATTGCATCATTGTAGTTCTTTTATTTTTTTAATTTAATTTTTTAATTAAAAAATAATCTATTTAACCTTATTGCAGGTGCATTGTTTCAATGCACACCATTTTTCTTTGTTTGTTATAGAGCATCGGTACACATTTTAATATTTTTAAATTAAAAATTTAGTATTTAGTATTTTATAATGATGAATGTTTTTGGTGCACCTTGTGTTTTACACATTGGTACTTTATGTGTTTAAGCACACACGTGCATTTTATCCATTTTAAGTGCATCCTTTTGAGAATCTCCAGCCACCTTCCTCTCCTACTAACCTCCACTATAAAGGGAAAAGGGATAACCTTAGGGAGGTCCATAAAAACCTCTACTGCAAGGTGTTCTCCTTGTAGCACAGGAATCAAACTCTGAGACTGCCCCTGAGCAAGGCTATGAGAACACTAGGGAAAAGGAAACATATAATATTTTATCTCCCAACCTAAAACCCATTTGCTCTCAATGCTTAGCTAAATGCTCAGCAATACCTTCTACAGGAATCTCACTCAACCATCTCAACCGTATAACTTCTTCCAACTTCCCCAAAACATAATGCAATGAAGGAATTCCCCATCACTAATCCACAGTCCCTAAGGAAATCCAACCCTTACAATGCTTATCAGAATGTGTAGTAAGAGTCCAAGCTACTGTGTTCCTTTTAAGCATTTCAGGTATAAATTAACCATGGCTTCTGAATCATCTTATGATCAAAAAATATTAGGGTAAGGTTCTTATTATGAACAATATCTACTCTCTCCTACAACCAACTTGGTTCCATAATTAGTCTGGTCATAGGATAGGGTAATGAACAACATGAAATATACTCAATTGTCTCTATGTTTATGGTTCCCTTCCTAGATACCACTCGGTGGCTTACCTCTTGCATGGTATGCTCTCAGCTTGGCTCTACTTCACGGGACACACATCGAATAATTGACTCCAATGGAGATAGAAGGATGGTTGACAAGAAAACTAACATTGTTTTTTATCCTATGAGGAAGGGCTCTCACAAGGTCAAAAAAGGTAGATCCATCCCCACTCTTTCATAACTACATGAGAGGACTTTCTCACCAACTGCATGCAAGCATTCAATGATTGAGTAAAATAAGTTAATTGGATCCTTCAAGCCACAAGGCAGAATTATATGATTTTTAGGGTTGATATTTGGTGTCATAGGATTACTCTCCCATAGGAATCCCCCTTCCTCTTCTCGTCCAGAGGAATCATTTCCCTCTTAGTGCCTTCTTACATAGTCATACTAAGCCTTTCATATTATTTTTCAGCATAATATTTACATAGCTTGAGTCAATCATGACAAACCAACCACATGGCCCAATAGATATATAGCATATTATACATGCCTAGAGGCATTCACTAGTGGGGCATTGGCCTTTAAAACCACACTAGGAATCCATACTTATCATATTTACATCATTTGCATCATATGATTCGAAGCATTCAAGGATCAGAACCAAGAAATTAGAATCCCCTCCCCTTTATAATAATAACATCATAATTTGGTGTTCTCTTTCTTTTTAGCAAGGTCCCATGGCCTTATTTTTAGTTGCATTTGCAATGCCTTTCTCTTAAGGGCCACTTCATCTAGTTTTCGACTATCTTGGAAAAAAATGCTAAACCACTCCTTTGGGCTATCTTGGATCGCCTCCAAGTCCCATTAGCATTTTAGCACATGCCTATTACAATCATCAAATGAAAAACATGCTTGTCATACTCATTTAAGCAACACTTATCCATTAATAAAGATTCAAGTTTCATAATCGAAGCATGTATATTCATAACACGAGATAAAGTATGCAATGAGTCCAATACTTATCCAAATTAACATATATATTTTCATATGGCTACCATGTGCGAGATTCAACTCACTGTCTTATCTAACACACCTAAGTTATCCACGTATATCTCTATTTCCCTCTTATACCCAGTTACCATATAACATGAATCTCTCACTTAGATTCATCTTAGGTACCCCTTCCTTGCCAGCCTCATGCTTCTAGCCTCAAGCATTCCCTTCACTGCTATATAGTTCTATTGGGGAATCCATCTTGCCAAGGATTTCACACACAAAAATAGCAGCAAATCACAAGGCCTTACTGCTTGGGAGTCCCACTAGTAACCTCTTTATAACCTAACTCATGGTAATCAAGACATATTGCAGGGTTCTAGTTTTATTATAGTAGCATTATCCCCTAGTTCTCAGCACCCATGATTTGTCCTTACTAGAAAGATAAATTACAAATATCTAGTTATTATGAGATTATATTATAACAAATTCAATCAAAAACATTCAACTATGTTTCATACATAAACCAAATTTCACAAATATGAGATCCTCATCAATATGTTTGTCCCTTGCACATAGCAACTTCCTGTCTTGTTATGGACTTTTACCCATTGCTATATCCAGGACAATATTACATGCAATATGAATATTTCAATCAACTAAACAAGTTATGAGTATCCATGTTTATAATCCTTTCATTACAACATTTACAATAGCCCTTGAAGTGATATCAAATTTATGACTCGTGATTAATTCAATCATTGTCAGTTGTCAATATTTCAAATGCAATCAAATACATTCAATTTATATGCATCATTATCATGATAAAATCACACGATACGATCACATTATCTATGTAATCAAACCAATGTTCCAATATTCATGATTGCACAGTCATATTGTTTTCAGTTTGGTTTCAATCATGCATATAGTAGTCTCGATCTTCATTATGGCTTACTCTCGATGCCACATGAAAGACACCCTTCTCGTGCAACTATGTTCTCTTGACATAGCATTCTCGTGGTACAACAAAATACGATTACCTTTCATGAGATTCTTTCACTGTATCCACAACTTCTCATGGAATGATCTCAAAATCATAATTTACCAATAATTCATCATTTCAATTATTATCATATTAATTAGAATAAAAAACAGCACAAGCATGCACTCGCACAATACATTCAAACATATGCACCCACATATATGTGCATAATCACATATTTACAAAATCAATTCATGCACCCTTTTATTGATTCATGAATACCATGTTACCATCGCATGCATTCCATTGTTATGTTTTGGAAGGTTTAGTGAACACATTCTTCTTTGCCCAACATAATACAAGGATATACCCTTTCTCTGCTAAACGATCCCTTGGGTGTACTAGAAGGCCTTTCCCTCCATCACTCCAAAGTTCCCTCATGAAATAATTCTCCTCTAATGGTCTCTATGAGTTGGTAAGAAGGTTACAGTATAAGGCACTGAAACAAGTAGGGATAACATTGGACACGTGTGTAGCGTTAAAGCCTTTTCATATTCAACAACACTATGGATTCACCCATGAATGTCTTGCATGACATTCATTACTACACTCAGGACCATAAGTCAAGACTTTCCTTAGTTATTAACTCGTAACCAACACACACACATGGCATGCTATTTAATTTCACATGAATGCATATATTACTAATAATCATATAGATGCAAGGCTTCTTGCCTTTACCACACCATACCTGGTGGGATATCATTTAAATCAATGTATCCGACCATCATGTGCATCTCAATTCATGATATTTAAATACGACTATATTAATTCTTACCTAATCACCTCTCTTACATATGTAATTGGCATAAATAAATTCATTGCCTGCAAGGTTGTCATCAACACCTTTAAGGTTACCTTATCAATTGGTCCCTTGCAAATAATTGCATAGTGTTGGATTATTAACCAACACTGAGAATCGGAGTGAATCAGTATTGAACACTTCTTACAATTTCAAACTTCAAATATAACAAGTAAACATTAACCATTACCAATGACATTAATCATCACATAAACCATACATAGTACAAAAGAGACTTTATGTGGAAACCCAAATGGAAGAAAAACACAGAATATTTTTCTTATATATTACAAATATTACATTCAATTGATTTACCAGCACCCACTAGAATGAATCACCTACTCCTTGATTTATCTAGCACCTACTAGAAGGAGGCTAAAACCCCTAGCTTTGCCAGCTACAATTGGAAGGAAGCACCCACTCCCTAAATCAAAAGGTCCAGCCTATAGAAAGGACACTAATCATCACCTTAGCACCACCCTACCACCATAATATGAGTAAAAGTATCAATCCATCACTATCACTTTCTTCACACTGTCTTCACAATGTCACTGTCAATTCCACTATCACTATCCATGTCACTGTCATTGCCACTATCACTATCACTATCACTATCATTGTCACTATCATTGTCACTACCACTATCATTTTCATTGTCACTATCATTGCCACTATCACTGTCATTGTCATTGTCACTACCACTATCACTATCATTGTCACTGCCACTATCACTATCATTGTCACTGCCACTACCACTATCACTGTCACTGTCACTGTCACAATTTTTTCCTCCAAATTCGTAATTAAAATCTTCAAGAAGGTGCCTCTCAAATCTATAATTAAACCCTAGAAGCAATCATCCATAGAATTCATTTGTTTGCTTCTTCAAACCCTTAACATTATAATTATTTTCAAACATCGGGTCATTCCAAGAGAAGAACCCTAGATCATGTCAATATCACCATAATCCATGCCCATTATCTATGGCAACAACATAACCATGATCTATGTTAATAACATAACAGGTAATATATGGCAATAACATCACCATAATATATGCCAATAACATCACAATAATCTATGGCAATAACATCACCATAACCTATGCCAATGTCATCATAATCTATGGAAATAACATCACCATATCACCATAATATATTCCATCACCAAGATTCACCAAGAGAGAAACCCTAATGCATAAGCAAGGTCCCTACCTTTGACAAGATTACAAGATGAACCTTAGTCCATGAGAAACATGCGGCTTCACAAGAAAAAACCTTTAGTCATAAGAAACATGCACCAAAACTTCTTCACTTAATATTCCTCATGAAATTCGCTTAACTCTTCTTGTCCTCCTTAAGATTGCACATGAGAGATCTTTCCATGCCACCTTTTAATTCACTTTAGGGCCAACCTATAACTTGACATTAGCTTTTGTCTTCAATACTTGTAGGTGCATCACCTTTTAATTCACTTTACGACCAACCTATAACTTTAACCTTAACTTTTTTCTTCAATACTTTTAGGGGTGTCACCTTTTAACTCACTTTAGGGCCATCCTATAACTTTACCTTAACTTTTGTCTTCAATACTTTTAGGGGCTTCTTTAATTTGCTTTGGGTCATTACTTTAGGGCTTTATGTCTTCATCAAAGGTATTTGGGACTTCTTCAAGTTTCACTTCATCATGGTCATGTGGACACATCATCACCACTTTAGGGACATCTTCAATGGATTTAGGAGCTTGCTCCATTTGTGTACCACTCAAAGTGGGCATGTGGAAACAACTACATGTTATTGCATCCCGTGAGGGCCATGCTTAACAACTATGCCATAAGGGGACTACTTTGGAGTTGTATACACTTATGTTTGAATTTTGACATTATTGACAACCTTATTCAACACGTGATTCTTTCACCAACCTATTGATTGTGGACTTATTGACTTAGCCTTTTTCGCAAGGTTGCAAGTCATGCAAACACGTCATCAACATATTTAGTCATGCTTCAAGCACCTCTAGTCATATAATCATCATCACCTACAACAACTATGATTAGTAGGTCATTGCATATGTAAAACTATACCACTTTTACCAATATGCAATATCATATGTGTGCACAAGCATGTTCATGCACTATGCATAATCTTTTAACATGCCCACTTGTGCATATGTATTCCAAGTATCTAATCTTGCATTCCTAACATTCCTATGCCTTAGTTTTCTGCATATAACTCGGAAAATATCATTATAACAACAAGAGAAGATCTTAGGCATTCTCTCTTTCCAAAATCTCTTGTTAGCATGGAATTTCCTCTTCCACGCTATAATTGATCCAATCCATGGCCTTTGTGCCAAGCACACAAGGGATCATTAGTATGATTGTCTCACCAACTAACAATTCACGTGTATAAACCCATGTATAGCATTTTATACATGATACTTTTCAAGCATGCAATCCTTATAGCTCGCACTTGGGAGGCAGCGGGAAACTCTACGACCGTTGGACCTATTGCCATGAATCTCAAGCAATCTCAAGGTTGGAATCATGCGATTGCTCTTATGATCTAACTGATGTAGGGAAACTATGGCTTTAGGCATGGCGCACCTGCTCATAGCCTAGCTCGAAGGAAGGAGGGCATGCCGCACCTTGTGTGTGACCGGATGCGCATGGTGTTTCATCAGATGGGAAGGACGTGCATCACCCACCACTGCAGGGGAAGGACACTCATCACGAATTGTCGGACGGATTGCCTGGTTCGGGGTCAATATCGGCATCATTATCTCAAAGATATGTCGAACATATTTACTGTGGTGATTCGCAGCTTTGGAGTCGTCTACCTACGCTGCGGAGTAACTCTACAACATAAATTAAGCCTAGGGGGAGGGTCGGGTGGTAACTTCCACCTCGCCACTTTCCCACTCCTCCCGTCCTGCCCTTGACAACCGTCATCTATCATATGCACACCCGCATCTGGGGTGTTGTTCGTTTTTTGTTGGTTTGAGGGTTTTCCTCTATTTTGTAGGTCAATGTTGGATTTATTTTATGATTTTTCTTCAAAATATATGGATAGAAAATGAGGGGCAAGTTTAGTAAAAAAAATTATACATTTTTGTGTAGTATGGGTGCATATCCATAGGGGCTTCACCTCCTTTTATTTGCAAGTTAACAAGGTTTTTGTACGCGTGAAAAACTATTTTTTTGTTCACATTGTTATTTTTTTGTGTGGTGATCCTTTGTAGTGTGAGTGCATTGATGCTTCTCTTTTGTGAAGACACACTAATGCTACTCTTTGTTTAAGGCGCATCGGTGTTGGTGCTTCTCTTTGGGGAAGGCGCGTTGGTGTCAATACTCATCTTTAGGGTAGGTGCATTGGTGCTCATTTTTTGTATAAGTGCATAAGTGGTCTTATTTTAAGGTGTGGGCACACTAGCACTCCTCTTTGGTCTAAGAGAATTGATATTCCATGATAAGCATATTATCTCTAGTGGATGAGTGGTTTTAGAGTGTTCTCATCAAACATTGTTCATGTAACAATTGAGCGATTTTGTAATTACAAGAGATCCACTCATTAAATGGTAAATTGAATGGTTTGATACTCACCATGGTTTTGCATGGGTGGATTCATCACCACTGCTATAAATTGTAATGCTTAACATTTCAATATTAATTATTGTACATTTTCAAAATTTTATTTTTATGTATATTGATAATGTCTTCTTTCATTTACTTATAACTATATTTTTTTTCAAACAATCAAAATATTGTTTTTGTTTAATATTTGACAAGTATTTCATTTTTAAATTGTAAATAAGAGCACACTAGTGCTCCATTAACATAAATTGTAATGCTTAACATTTCAATATTAATTATTATGTATTTTCATAATATTTTTTTTATGTTTATTGATAATGTTTTATTTCATATGCTTTTTAACTATAATTTTGTATTTCAAACAATCAAAATTATAACTTTTGTTTAATATTCGATAAGTATTTCATTTTAAAATTGTAGATAAGATATTCATTAATAAACAAGGGTAAGAACTAATACTTGGAATATTCAAAATCAAAGTTATTATATCACTACATTTTAATAATCATGTATTTATTAAATCACCTACTTTTATTTGCATGTTCATTAGGTTTTTGTACACAACAAATAGTTTTTTTGTCATTGGTGTTCCTCTTTGGTATGGGCGCACCAATGCTCATTATTAGTTAAAGTGCACTTATGCTTCTTTAATGTAAGCGCATCAGTGCTCCATGACCCATGTGCACCATTGTGCTTTTGGCCAAAAAAAAACATTGGTGCTCCTCTTTTGTGAATGTGCATCGATGTTGGTGCTCCTCTTTACTGAAGGCACATCGGTGTCGTTGCTTCTCTTTGGTGAAGGTGCACCAATGCTCATCTTTGGTTTAGTGCACTGGTGTTTATGTACTACAGGCGCAATGAACCTTCACTAGAAACCTTCGCTAAAACCTCTGGTTGTTGACAAAAAACCTCCGTAAGTGCCTCTGCCAAAAACCTCCATTACCAATTGCAGAGGTTGTAGAAAAAAAAATTGACAATTTTCCTAAATCTTGTAACACTAAAAACCTCCGCTACAACCTATGTTGGAAGGTGTTCTCCTTATAGTGCATCATCATCTTTAAGAAAGTGTGCAATAATGAACATTTGATGAATTTCATCCCAATGTGGACATCCTTTGTGTATTGTAATGTGGCTCATGTATGAAAAAAGGACAGAATTTTGGTTCTTATTTTCAGTGACATATTTATCCTCTGACTCCTCTGATTTTATTTGCTTCTCCGTGGATTTCTTTCACATTTTTTTTGCAAGACGAAAGTTACATAGAAACATTATAAAACTACAAATAAACTCAAAAGATGAATTTATTAAATTAATTTCATCTGGATAAAATAATTAATATCCTACTAGAGTTTTGTGTAGCTTGTAGACTGGTTATGAAATTACTTCACTATTAAAAGGGCTTAAAGTGTAAACACATGTCATTATCATTTTGTTCAAAGGCAATAACCAGAAAACCAGGGTTTGTCAATTAATAACTAATTATAGGGGAAGAATATGCTCTAGGTTGTTTGATTGAACATTATTAATTTCACATGTTGTAAGTTTTAATTCCAATTGATCGAAAAAATTAAATGAAACAAGAGGGATTCAATATACATTTAAAAACTGACTTTTCTAGCAATAGTTCGGCTATCATAAACTTGAGTGAAGTACTAGACATCATTAAATGCAAATGTCTGATATTTGGAACATAGAAGACAGATTATAAAAAATCAGAGTTTACGTAGGACCCTAGATCTAAATGCCGTGTGAGATTTCCACATCATAATGTCATATGTGTTATTGACTTTTGTAATGTCCCTATCCAAATAATTTATCATGGAGGAAAATTTCCACTAACCTACTAGTTCCCTATGTTGGGGTGGAAGCATTAATACTAGGAATAAGGGAGCTACAAGACCCTAAATTAACCTTAGACATACAAATTCACATTAATTGGTTCAAATAAATGATAATAAGAGAAAAATAAGGTGGCATTTGGTCATGAGGGTGCATAAGAGGGTGTGGGCCCACATGTGGCAAGATTCCGCACTACACTTGGCATCATTCTCTCACCAATTCAAGTCCAAGGTAGAGGGTAATGTACTTGGGAGAGATAAAGAGTAAATATTCATGCCAAAAATATATGAAGGTCTAATTGGAGTGGAAACTCCCAAGGAAAAGGAAGAGGCAATGTGACACTTGTAGCTAGATTCCATGGCATCTATGACAACAATGATGAAGGAATCTATGACAAATTCAGACTTTACTGCAAACATATGACACGTCTGACATATCTGGGCTAAAAATAGCCACCAAGAGCACCCATAGAGGGAATTATGGTCAGCCAAGATTCCCAATTCGAATTGGGGGAAAGAGGAGTGCAAGAATGAGGAGGACAAGTGTCTCATGAAGGAATCAACCACTAACTTGAGTTGGATGAGTGCCTTGGAGGAAAATTTGATGTCATGAGTCCACATGAAGTTAATAAAAGAGGAGAATGAGCAAGGAGAGCATTTTTTGTCATTTTACATTTGCACTCTTGGAGAACTTAGCTCTGCTTAGTTGGAGGTTTCCCCCTCGAAGAGGCAAGTGAACATTTCTTTAATCAATAAAGGTATTGTTATTTGCGGTATTTTGGTTCTTCTACAATTGCTTATTGTTGTTGTAACCCCATCAATTTTATGCTAAATCTTGCTACACCATGTTATTTCCGCTATGAATCTTTTAATTTGCTAATAATGAACACTACAGTGTGTAATAAATAAAATAAAAAATCCCTCAATGGCAATAATATCTATGTTACTATTGAAATTGTTTCTATGACCCCCAAGGGTTAGCTCAAGCGATCATGAGCTAGACACGAGATATCTTCCCCTAAATTCGGGGAGGTCATGGGTTCAACTCTCTTGATCCCAAGGTTATGCCCCATAATCAGGGCCAACAATTTACCCCATTTACCAACCGTAAATCATGGGGAAGTACTCAAAGGGTTTTTCATGAGGTTATTCCTTGGAAAAAATACGTATGTCTTGGAATTGTTTCTATGACATCAATGCCTCTTTATTCTATTAAAGGGCTATTTGTTATATGCTCATAGAGGGTTCGACCTAAACCAATGTTGAATAATGTTGTGTATTTCATTGGATAATTGATTTTGATGCATATTGATCCTCCATTTATTAACATGTAATGTAGATCCTAAATAGACTGAATATGAAGTGGAACCTAACTCGATTTGAATCAAGGTAATAATGGAACCTAACTCAATTTGAAGCGAGGTGACGATGGAACCTAGTCTCCATTCAAGACACACTTTCAATTT
This sequence comes from Pseudotsuga menziesii, assembly GCA_001517045.1. Classification (NCBI taxonomy): domain Eukaryota; kingdom Viridiplantae; phylum Streptophyta; class Pinopsida; order Pinales; family Pinaceae; genus Pseudotsuga; species Pseudotsuga menziesii. Next base: position 1,751,722 of record LPNX010631732.1, read on the forward strand.
ATCTTGTCTCAAGTTAGCACTCATCATCATGCATTGTAATCTCGACATGAATGAACATTCTCAGTATGCCTTGTTCTTGAGTTGTCGCTCATCCCATTGCAACCTCACCTAAACTTACACCAAGGCACATTCTGAAACTATCATTAACACAAACACCTATGAAGAAGACAATACTTTGGGGTTGACACTAGTTTCCCTAGAGCCTAGCATGTACGTATGCATGCATCAACAAACCATGGTGATTGTCTTTATTGGTTACTATAATAGTGATTAGAGTAAACCTTGTAGAAAACCTCAGGATGAGAGATAAAACTATGTCTAACTTATGAGGATCCCTACTTACATGTCAATGCCATAGTATTATTTACACATGTCAAACAACAAGAATAATAATATATTTTTAAGCTCATGGAATATCTAAACACCAAATTGGTGTAAGAGACCCTCTTGTTTGTATGACAATGGACCCCTCTCTCCAATTATTTGGTTGTTTAATCTACAAAGTACAAAAAAATGAGATATTAATACACAATTGAAGTACATTTTCAATATATAAACACTTTTCAATGCAATTTTACACTTGGTTAGACCTCTCCATTTGGTTTCCACAGATGACGCTACCATGTTTAAAGAAAACAAATAAAATTGAAATTATAATGCACTGCATATCACAAAAATCTAAGAAATGCAGGCATAGAGTTGAAGCAATAAGAGTTCTCTAAGAAATGAATGCATTAAGTTGAAGGAATAACAATTATGGAAGGAAAAATAATTCTTAAAGGGAAAGTAGAGGAAAATACTAAGAACGTGAATTTAGAATATAGCATTACTATGTGCACAATCCAAGTTATAAGCAAGGAGTGAAACATGGGAAGCAAATCATTATAAGCATAACCATAATTTAATGGTTCCTGCTTTGGATTCCTTTATGGTTGTATTTAAGGGAAATTTTCTTCACGCGTAGTCCTCTATAATGCTCAATTCTTGTCAGAGGAGAAAATCAATTTCACTTCAACCAAAATACAATGATTTATAGCAACAAACATGGGCATTTGTTTTACAAAAAATAAGATCGACTTGCAAGTATGAGTTATGATAGGAAATGATATCAAGAACGGGCTCCAATAAATGTTAGGGATTGTGTTAAATCAAAGGGTGAGTGTACAATGGAGATCACCAGCCCCCCCTCTCCCCGATCCTCATGAAATCGCCTTTTTAACTTCAATTACATCCACGCAAAAACCAAGAGAAAGAAAGGAACCAACTCGATTCATTAAAAAAAACCATACATTTGAGAGGTTGTTCTACCTTATTCAATAACCAAACAAAAGGGAGTGGCAATGTCTAAGCAAGGGTTAATAGGTTAATTCACTGAATTTGTCCATTGGGAGATTTGGATTCAGAAAAATTGGATAACCCTAATTTAGGGAAGAATGGTTCATTATTTTTGTGGCAAAGGATTTTATGCCTTCTTGTTTGAGTTTAAAGAGGATAGAGATCTAATCTTTAGAAGTGGACCATACTTTTTCAGTAATAAAGACATGTATCTCACTTGTTGGACCCCATATTTTGATCCAAACTTAGATACCCCCTCAGTGATTCCTATATGGTAAGACTTCATCATCTTCCTCTTCATTGTTGGGGGTGATTCTTTGAGAAATACTGGGAATGAAATGGGAAAATATATTAACAAGGATGAGCATAAGTAAGGAATGTTTCAGTGTGCTATAATTTTTGTGGAAGTAGACTTGGAAAAAGGGCTTCTTAAATCTATCCATCTAGTTCTGGACAACTGGAGCCATTATCAATTTCTAGACTATGAACAATTACCCTTTAAGTGCAAAGCATGCCATGCTTATGGTCATTTTGAAAAAGACTGCAAGAAAGCAGGGGGACAACCTCCATCCGGTTAGAATATGTAATGATAGCTTATGTGATATATTGGTAAAATATCATTTAAAGGGATAAAATAACTCTAGTATTATAAATTAGAGTTATCCCACATACATCATTGTAATTATATCCTTTGTTACCATTATCTATATAAAGAAGTGGAAATTCATTTATCCCACATGTGTTAGGGGATGTATTGTAATCCAAATATCTTAGTATATGAAGAATGCTTACAAAGGATATAATTACAATGATGCATGTGAGGTAACTCTAGTTTATAATATTAGAGTTATTGTATGCCTTTAAATGATATTTTACCAATATATCACATAAGTCATCATTACATATTATAACAAAAAGAAACTCTCCATAATCATAAATTGTCACAAAGGATATAATTACAATAATGCATGTGGGATAACTCTAGTTTATAATATTAGAGTTATTTTATGCCTTTAAATGACATTTTACCAATATATCACATAAGTCATCATTACATATTCTAACACTCCCCCTTGATGATGATTGGGAGAAAGAATACAAATAGGAGGAAGGTGGCATAGCACCAACACATCCCTCTAAATCAAGAAGATAAATGGAAGTAATATCTATGAACCGATTTGAAACTTTGAGTCAAGTAGCTCCTAGAATTTTCTCTGGAGTTGTTGCTTTGTCAGTAAAACAACCTGGATCTTCCTTCCCAGATCTTCCTTCCCACCCAAACTTTTGTCTATTATGTATGGTGTGGATCTGCAAATCGGGAAAGTAGATATAGAAGAAAAATCATTAGATCAAGTAAAGAAATACTTGAAACGTGGATAATAACAGTAAGAGTGTTAAACATAAATCAGGAAAAACTAGCAATAATAGACGTGTCATGTCCCCTCCTCTCATCTCGCCAAGGAGAGGACGCGACTACAGCTGGCCTATCATAGCCAAGGATCTAGCCCCATGAACATAAAACAAAAATGCAGAGAAATAAAACATACATATGCATATCTATAATGTATGATAACACAGCGAAAGCAAATACATTTCAACACATTGATTATGTTCATAATAATTCTTAAACAAATATAGTTGCAGAAATTAAATACACAGAGAGCACTTATCTTTTAAATTAGTTGTCCCGCAACTAGCTATGTCGTTGCAATGTTCCACCCAACCATAGGCCAGTTGTGCTCATCACTAATCTACATTTGATGAGCACAACTACAGTTGGGTTTATCAGGCTGTTGAGGCAGTGGAAAGGAAGAATTTCTAAACTAGTGAGCTCAACCACAGAGCTATGGACACCTGCACAAGATCTATCTAGCTTGGCATCCACAATACCTACACAACCAACACAAGGAAGTATTCCCTCCACTGCTACATAGCCCCTCAGTTCATACCTTCCCTTACAGTGCTCTTCAAGGTGTGCATGGAAGAGCAGCCATCCCCTCTTGACCTCTTTGTGAGGTTCCTCTCTTCACTAGGTTTATCAAGCCAATTCTGTGCCTCTTGCACTCCTAAGTCTTTCAAACCAAAACAAGGATGCACATAACAACAAACACAAATATTGGGCATGAAGGAAAACGTCCTGGGAACCAAAATCGAAAAATGGTAGAAGGGAAAATCAACCCCGGGAGAGCAATTCGAATTCAGAAACATTTCCAGGCATCACAAGGGAAAAAGCGGCCTCAATAAAATCCCAAATCGTGATTCCCTTCTGCCCATCTACTGTGCAACACCAAAACAGGTTTCCCAGCCATGGAAAATGGAGGAAATTGCATAAAAACGATATGAAAATTCCTCGGCTTTCTCCAGCTGCATGAGAAAGAGAAATGCGTGGGTGAATAATGGAATGGGCATGCATTTATGGATATTTACTTGCCAAATAAGCAAAAACACGTTTTTCAAAAATGATGCCTTGCCCCAATACGAATTTGACTACCATACTTTTCCATTACCAAGGCATTAAATACCTCAACCAACTTCTAGAAGAATTAAATGATTGGGTGCATAAAACAAAATGGGTAGTTGAGAGTTTGATAGGTTCTCGCATTGACATTTGGCTCAACACTATTGGCTCACTAGTTTGAATAATTTCCCTCCCTATTCCTTGTGAAATCATGCCCTCGTCTCTTTGTTGCATTGCATAACTAATTGTGGGTATTTTTATTAATATGCATTTTTACATGATGTCTCAATCTACAATGTGCCTAGCTAGAATGATGACCATCGGCGTCGATTTTAATTGTCGATACACAAAACGCTAGATCGATGGCAAGGTCTTGGCCTTTATCTCCTGACCATGATTTAATAATGGTATTTACATCATATACAATTTTAATGCAAATGGGGTCAAAATCGGGATATTACAAGATGAAGAAAGAAAATTGAATGAAACATAGGAATGAATGTCTCGAAAACGGAGAAAGATGGGTAAAGAAGTAAGAGAAGAAGTTGAAAATCATTAAAAAATGATGGGATTACAAACAACTTTGGACTGCAATCTAATATAAATTACAAAGAGTAATGGAGCATGCAATTCGATAACCCCAAGCTCCCAAAAGGGAGGAAACCAAGCCATTGGTTAAGTAATGAAACTAGTCTCTTATAATAGTAGAGGGATGGGAAGTAGAGGTAAGGAAGAAGTGATCAGACAATTGATAAAGATGGAGAAACCTTTAATCCTTCTATTCCAATATACTAAATTGCAGGAAATGGTTATGTAAGAACTAGAACAAAAACAATGGAAAGCAATTAAAGGTGTTGCATTGAGTTTGAGATGAGCATCTAGAGGTATATGTACATTGTGGAATAGTAATGAGCTTGAATTGATGGATACGAAGCAAACTCAACATTGGATTTACACAGATTTAGTAAGTGTTGAAACTAGAAAGCATTCCAAACTTTTTAATTTGTATGTACCAATGCATTATAAAGAAAAGGAATATTGTTAGCAAACATTAATGGGCAAAAAAACAAAATGGGGTTAGGGAATATAATTATAGCAGGAGATTTCCTTAGATGATGGTGGTAGAGAAGGCTTATCCACCATGTGATTATGAAAGCATGTGGTCAAGGACAAGTGATGTGTGGGGTGTGTGGGATAAGGCCCACATCGTTAAAGTTGTATTAGGTTAGTGTTATGTCAAACATGGGAAGCAGGAAAGGTATTGTCTTGCAAGGTATGGGGAAGGTGGTTGTTTTAATGGCTATCATTATGGTGACAATGTATGGGAATACCAAGGGTCTAGCCTATGGGATTCACACAAAAGAATATTTTATTGTGATTTGTAGTGATGAATATATGTTGTGACTAGATACTGACACTTACGGAGGAGGCGAGTTGGAGGTATTAAATCGAGACTACATGAGTTATAAATTCCTAGGTATCGTGGTTCTAGAGACAAAACGAAAATTTAAAAGGCTGGGAAAGGTGATAGGGGATGTGTTTTCAAGCTCCAGTGAGTTAGATGTTGAGTCTACAATGGTTAAGAAAGAATCTTATAAGGGGAAAGGGGGAATGTCGAAGGCCACTCGGGAACAACAATGTGCAGTGGAGGCATCTTGGGCCTATTAGACCTCAATCCCGCAGCACATTCACAAAAATTTAGAGGTGGTTAAGAGAACCCTGGGGGAAGACCTGGAAATGGAAAAACCTACAGAGGAATTCAATGCTCTGACGCCATGGTTAATTGATCTTGGGACCACGAGGGGAAGAATGGGGCTCTATGGTATTGTTGTGGTAGTTTTTTGGGTCACTAAAGGTTTACTAGGGCATGTGTTAATTGAAAAAGAATCCAAATTCCAAGGGATGAGGCCCCAACCCATTACTAGAAGGAGTAGTGGAAGGACTCTCACTTAATGCATGAAAAAAATGATGCCATAGCCCACACTTTAGGCATTCAGTTCTAGTCCAAATTGGACTCTGGATGGGGTGGTGGTGCAGGTCACTCTCAGGCTATTAGCAAGGAGACTAGACAAAACCAGCATATCGCTCAGGCAGGAGGTTATGCGACTGGGAATGTCCATGAGCCAGGTTGGCATGTTGTTGTTGCTATTGGGGAGAAGTAATCAAGCAGTGCTCGAGTGGAGTCATTTAGAAAAGGTTGAGGTTACTGATGTCCTCCCTCCCGTTTCTTTAATATTTTTGTTATTTTCCTGGGTTTAGACCTATTTTCATGTTTATAGACGGTCTGATCACTACTGCTTATCATAGAAATATATAAGCCTTTTTGTAATCATAGGCATGATTGGGAAATTTAAAAAGGGTAAAATGGGAAAGTGAGGGGATACCAATGGGTCCTAGTTTATTTTTTGTAAGGGTAGATGGTATGCGTCTCTTCTCAAGAGATGGATTAAAAACTGTATTGATGCTCCACGATGATAAGCCTTTTCTATGTACTTCTTACTTATAATTAATATATGATCTCTCTTACTTACAAAAAAAATTATATCAGGAGATTTAAGTATAGTCATGTCTATAGAGGAAAAAAGGGGAGGATATAGTGTTAGAGAAGCTTAAGAGAAATCTTAGAGGAAATGAAAACATATTGGGATTTAATGCATCTAAAGCAAAAAAAGGGAAATACACTTGATCCAACAGACGATTAGGGGCATAAAACATTTCAACTATACTATATATAATTTTAATCAATTGTAGCTATGTCCAAGAAGATTTGGAAATGTATTCTTCTATAATCTCTTCATCTACTTCGGATCTTAAGCCAAAAAGTATCTCTTCTTGCAAAAAATGAAACTATCGGTTGTTACCTTTCAAATTTAATCCACTTTGGTTTAATCATTTTGAGGTTGTTGAATAATAAGATCCACCTGACAAAGGAAGAGGGAAGGTTCCCCAAGTTTTGTATGGGAGTCAAAGCTTAAAGCTGTAAAATATGTTTTAAAGGATTGGACCAAAAATAAATATATTGAACCATTTATTGAAAAAAAATAGGTCTAAGATTAGTTGGATGCAATACAAAATCAAATTGAAGAAGGAAATTTAACCTTATAGTAGAGGCGTGAGGAACAAGAAACCACCAGAAGACTTCAAAACATATATAGAAAAGAGGAAAAACATTGGTGGTTAAATCAAGAAGTATGTGGCTACAATTAGGAGATAGGAATACAAATTTTTTTCATAGGTAGGCAAAGCATAAATAATGTCAAAGAAATTACTAATGTGTAGGGTAATAAAATTATAGATAATAAAGAGATCAAAGTCGAAGCTAATATGTATTTTAAAAATTTAATATCAAAGCAAGAAGAGACAGATGCAGACACAATAATTGATATAATGGAAAACATCCCTACTTTAGTTACACAAATGGAGAATCATGAATTAAACAAAGAAATATAAGAGAAAGAGGTGTTTTAGCTATTTGGGATTTAGAGCTTGATAAAGCTCTGAGACTATATGGCTTTACCATATCATTTTACATAAAATTTTGGGAGATAATAAAATTTTATCTTTGCAAAATGATTAAATGGTCTCTAAAAAAAGGCAAGTTGGGAGGTAGTGCAAATTCATTATTCTTGGCATTGATTCCAAAAGAAAAGAATCCAAAAACTTTCTCAATGTCCAAGGCAATTTAATTGTGTAATTCTTCTTATAAAATCATCACAAATATTATATCCAATAGAATCAAACCACTTTTGTCTCATCTAATCTCAGACAACTAGGGGGGTTTTATTCCTAGATTGAAAATTCTTGATAACATCATTTTAGTTCAAGAAGTAATCCATTATAGTAAATTCAGGAAAGAAAGAGGAACGGTGATAAAAAATGGATATGACCAATGATTTTGATATTATGCCAGCCTTTTTTGTTTTGAGTTCTTCGAAATTTTGATTTTTCTTAGTTGTCTATCAGAAGGGTTCAAGCATGTATAAAAAAACCCTTGGATTGCACCTTTGGTAAAAGGAAAGGCCCACTGATTTTTTTTTAGGCGAAAGGGTATTGAGACAGGGATGCCCTCCTCCCCCCAACCCCCCTTGCTTTACACTATTATGGGTAACTGTATAAGTAGAAGATTGGAACATGAAAGGAGGAAAATCAATCTGCCCATAATTAGAATTGTCATAGGAGTAAAAGAGTTGAATCACTCTCAATTTGCAAAAGATACTCTACAACTGGGAGGATATTCAAGATTAATGGCAGAGAGATTTCGAACTATTATGGACAGTTATTTAAGTGCATCAAGGCAGAGAAGCTAATAATTACAAATGTTGTGTATGTGGGTGAAATATGTCATCATGAAACCTTAAAGTTTTTTTTCCAAGGAAAACAACATAAATTTACTTTCTGCATAAAGCTTTGTCAAAATCCTTTTCAATAGACTTGCTTTTTAGCTCCATAATTTTGAGTGTCCTTTATAGACCCATGTATCCCAAAATATCCATATCCAAATTTTTTCATAAAATATGGTCTAACAACCATAGTTATTCCATCTGCAACATTACCATATAGAAATATAAAGTGTCCAACCAAACCGAGTTTGGACCATAACCCAAAAAGACACCCAACAAATATAGTTTCCCTTAACAGAATGATCGTCATAGAAACTATATATATATATATATTGTCTTTCAAAATTTGTTTTCCAATCCAAATTAGTTTGGGGTGAGTTGGGATAAGCCATCTATGAACGGTCTATGGTAGTACTCAAAGAAGTTGGCATTTTGATGTTCAAATTTTTTTCATTTGCAGTGAGGAACGCTCACACCCTTCTTTGAGAGTTGGTTTGCTTCATCGTTTATTTCCCAGTAAACATGACAACATGAGAAGGAATCAAAATCCTCTAGATTCCTTATAACTTTAGAAAGCAAAGCATTCAGATAAATGTTGTGACATTTTTTTAACTTTGTTTATCCAATTGATGCCAACCATGGAATCCCCAAAAAATCTGTAGGTGTGTGCAATTATTTTCAAGAGCAAAGTAGAACAATAAATTCAAAGCTAAAAGTTCGACAAAATTGTTTGTCCCTCTACCAAGTCCCATTTGAAGCTGAAAATAATGCGAATCTGATAAGAATAGAGTTGCACCTCCACCACAAATTTATGTTTTGTGAGGGCCCATAGAAAAAGGCACATGGGCATTTTTTATTGATAGTCTTCAAAGGGACAATTCGTATAGCAAGGGTGTCCTTTTGCTGTGGAAAGTAGGAGATAATGTCCTTTTGATTTGTTGTGAGCAATGGGATAGAGGGAAGGTCCAGAAAAATTGATTTATTCCTTGCAAGCCAAATTCCCCAAATTATGAGAAGAGGAAGATCCATAATGTTTTTTCTGTTGGATGATAAGACCTAGGTTCTCCAAGCCTCTTCAATAGATTTTCCTTTCCAACAAGTTGCAAAATGCAGTCTCTTTTTGAGCTCCTCCCAAATTTGAGTTGTAAAAGGACAGGTTCTTAACAAATGAGAGATGGTTTCCGCAGCTTGTTTGGACATAGGACACCAACCTAGCCCTTCAACATTTTTGCTCTTCATTATTTCCCATACATGAATCCTATTTACCAAAGTACACCACATGATGATTTTTTTATTTTTGTGGATATTTTGATTTCCATATGCTCTTTCGCCACCAATTTTCAATGCTTGTATTAGCATATGCAGCCAAAACTTGATAACCCAACTTCGGAGTGCACATACCATGAGATGTCACAACCATATTAACTGATCCGACATATCAGTGAGTCTGACATGTGAAGTTTTGAGTAAAGGTAACCATTCCATGCTTCCATGAAATCATTCAAGATACCCAATTCAATGTAACTTTTCCATCCCTGATTCCAAATAGAAGAGGTGCTCGGGTTCACGATTTGATCTAACTAATGTATCCCTTGTAGATGGAGAATCTGAATGAGTTGAAGAGGAAGGATGTGTCTATTTTGAGTCCCTGACTAGGGGTCAGTTCCAATGTGGACCTCAGCTCCATTTCCAATTTTTCATGTTAGTCCTTCCTCAATGAGTGGAAAGGATTACAATACTTCTTTCCAAATAATGGATATCCCCTGCCTATTCTTGGAAGGACTTCTTAACCACTCCATAAATAAATCTGGTGCAATATATTTATTGTGAACCACTTTTGTCCAAAGGCTGTGAGTGGTAAGAAGTATCCAACCCAATTTTGTTGCTAGTGATTTTGCGAAAAAGGTGTAACTTTTTTAGAGCCTAGCCTCCATGATATTTTGGGTGTGCTAATATTTCCTAGTTTACCCATGGTGTGACAAAGTGGTCATTTTTCCCAGAACACGGGAACCTGAAATAGAGTTTCCTTGCATTGTCTAGAATTTCTTTTGGTATCCAAGCAAAAGAGATCCAGTAAACAGGGGTGGCTTCCAGGACTTATTTTACTAGAACTAGTTGCGACGCTCTGGATAGCCACCTGTGACACCATATGTTTATTCTTTTTTCCAGCTTTGCTGGAAGCCAACACCAATCCTCCATTTTGTAGGAATTTGGTTTTAGCAAGAATTCCAAGTATTTAAGTCTGTCACCAATAAGTTTTAAACCAAAGGGAAAAAGGATAGAGTGCATGTGAATTCCTTCCTCCTCCATGTTGATGGTGGTAAGTGTGGACTTGTGGGAATTGAACACCATTCATGTAGCCTTTCCAAAAAGTTTTAAAATATCTACCAATTTTTCAGCATTCCGCACAATGCGATCACAAAAGATGAGAATATCATCTACAAACAATAAGTGTGTGATACTGAGAGTAGTTGTAATAGTGATACCCAAGAAGGATCATTGTCTTTGCATCTAGTAAATCTCTACTGATCCCCTCAACAATAAAAAAGAATATGAGTGGGGAGAGTGGGAAACCTTGGCAAATTGCTCTCTCTACCACAAAGAATGGAGAAGTTGACCCGTTTATTAAAATTGAAAAAGAGGCAGTAGTGATACAACTCATCACCCACTTTATGAAATGGTAGTTGAAAACTACGTGTGTCATAAGAAATATGAGGTACATCCAACTTACTCTGTAAAAATCCTTTGAGAGATCTATTTTTAAAACTACACCCTTCAACTTTTTGGATTTTATGGAGTGGAGTCCTTCCTGAGCAACTCTAATGGCCTCGTATATTTGTAAAACTACTCATGAGAGATGATTTTTTACAATACCTTTTTCAATCTCCTGGCAATGATCTTTGCGACCACTTTCTAAGTGATGTTGCAAGGAGAAACTGGTTTGTAGTCTTCCAAAGTGCCAGGGTGATCCGATTTCAGAATGAGGGTGATAAAAGTTGAGTTGAGAGGAAGGTGCATGTGGCCCTTGGTCCTTGATTCCTCTGCCAAAAGTAGAAAATAAGGTTGATAGTATCATATAGTTCCAAGAAGAATTCTATAGTCCAACCATCCAGCCCTGGACTCTTATCCTTCTGGAAACTGTGTAGAATTTGTTTGAGTTCCTCTTATGAGATTTCACCCATAAGTTCATGATTGTCCTCTGGCATAACGAGTCATGGGAAGAATTGTGCAAGGTAAATTACTTCAGCAAATTATAGCTCTATTGTTTGCCTTAAAAAGATACATGGAATGGGAAGTGCCCAAGTTTGCAAGGTCATCAAAAGAGGAGAGGACTTCATTTTTTACGTTTTTCAATTCCCATATTCTATTTTGGTTTTTTAATCCCTTGGCGAAAGCTTGGAAGAACTTTATGTTTTCATCACAGCACTCGAGCAAGATATCTCTACTATTTAGTCATCCCACCTCTCCGTGCTCCTTTAGTAATTTTCTTCTTTTGTTCTCTAAGGAGCCCAGTTGCTCCTCATTTTCCTATGAGAGGGAACCTCCTCCCTCTGAGTCTTGAAAGCATTGTATTTTAAACTCAACAAGTTTGAGCTCATGCTCATCATGTCCTTTTTTGCGAAAATCCCAGTCTTGGAGTTTCTTTTTTATAGTACAGGGATTCTGGACAAAATGTAAAGCAACATGACCCACCTCTTCTATCTGGCAAGGTATCCAATTTGATTGAATAGTATTTTTCACCTCCTAAGTAGGAAGGTTTGGGGGGTTTGTGGTGTCTCCTAAAACTTACAGGCATATGGGTAGGTGATCAAATTCTCCACTTAGTCCACCCACTATCTAATTCTAAAATTTTTCTCTATGATATTTTCATCCAGGGGAAAACGGTCCAGCCTCTTAGCAATTATGTCATTGCATGTTCTCATGTTTGTCCAAGTAGCCTTCAGCTTCATTGGGGATATATCAATAAGCCTGGACTCTAGCATAATTCTCTTAAAGTATTCTTCCAATGAATCCACTCTAGCTTTAGGACCCCAAATATCATGTGTTCCAAGAGTGAAGTTCAAGTCTCCTCCCAGTATTAGGCTTGAATTCTTGAAAAATGTCTTATGTTTGAGCAAATCCCAAAACAAATACCCACTCCTCATACGAACCATAAGCATTGAGAATGGTGAAAGTAGTATTTAGCATAGCATGGTAAACCTCCAAACCCATTCCAAGGACACAACCCCAAGAGTTTTTTATTTGAATGTTTTTTGGATTCCATCCAATGGCTAGACCTCCAGAATGCCCCCTAGCATCTTGTGCAAAGAAATCTAGATGCTTAAAGGTAGAAATTAGGAAGTTTGATACCACTTCTTTTGACCCTTAAGTTTCTTGTAACAGTAAAATTTCTAGATGATGCGAAGTGATAAGCCTTTTTTAGGGCAAGTTTTTTTAGGGAACTTACCAAACCCCTACAATTTAAGGATAAAAGTTTCAATGGGTAACCCCTTCCGAGGCTTTCACTGCTCTAAGATCCCCAATAATAGAATTATGTTTGCCATTAGCAAGATCTTTCGGAGCTCTATGTTGAGTTGAGGAGAGGTGTTTAGGTATTCCACTTCCTTTCCCCCTTGTGGAGGTCTATGGGTTTTTTCCCAACCCTTGGTGATGTAAACAGGATTTCGAGAGCTCTGGGATGTCCCTGGATCTCAAGTGAAAGTGAATGGAATGAGTATTTTGATTTGAGGTGGAGGACCAATCAGTGGATGGAGAAGAGGTGGGAGTTAGAGTGAAACTAGGGATAGTGAGAGTAGAGGAAAGAATCTCTCCATGGTGGCCCAAAGGAAAAGTGAGAAGCCAGTAAATGGGAGTCGAGGTGATGGGAGAAGATACTAGATAAGCCTTATATTCAAAGCACAATGAATTTAAAAATGATTCTAAAGAAGAGATGTGTTTAGAGGTTTCTTCATTCTTACCCAAAGTTCCTTATGATTATGTGGCAGCGTGTTGAAAAGTTTGGTCCTCTGCTTCCAGTATTTATGAAAGTGGAACATCATGCAAAGGTTGTGAGGTGTATTTTCCAGTAACCCAAACCAATTTTGAGGATATACCTTTACTCATGGTTTGTGCATGCTTCCCAACTTGATGCCCCCCTCCATTATTTCAACTTTCTTAGGACCCTCATATGTCCCAACACCCCCTTGCATCACTAGCATCTTTAATGGCCTACCGGAAATCCTAGTGAACTTATGGTTGTTATTCCTAGAAATATGGTCATAGTCATGGCATATATGGCATCAAAAAGGAACCCCTTCATAATCTAACCTTTTTTTGCGCCTCGCATGCCCCCAAACGAAATTTAAATCCTCTTTGAGTCTCGATATGATTTTCAGGGATACCAATATTCAAGAAACAATCATTCTTTTGGTATGAATGAAAGACATATCCACACTTATGAAAAACCTGAGGGCATTCCCAATGTCCCTAAATGAATTCTAGTTCTAGAACTCCCACATAAGCCCTAACATTCTTACCCATATAAGAACAACATCAAACCTTTCAGTTTCAGCGTTGAACATTAGGATCCAACTCTTAAAGAGAATATGGGTATTTACAATGCTCCAATGATTTTGAAAAATTTGGTCCCACGTCCTCCTTGCTTCTGAATTGAATACAAACCATCCTTGGGATAAAATCATTATTTATGGCATGTAGTTGAGAAATTATGTCCCGTTCTATTTAACCCTTGGTTACTTCCCTCATGCTCTTCCAACCATGGTTATCTCCACCATTTCTAAATATTGAGACACTAAGACATTTTCTCCACAGATCAAATTTAGAGGCTATGTTGTGTTTTTGAGACATTTGTTTTGTCTCCTCTTTTGGCTTGATCCACTCATTGGGGCTTCGACTACTTCTAGATCCAGATCCATTCCCCCCACCCCTTTTGTTTGAAGTCGGATCAATAGGGTTTCCTTGTTGGTATGAAGGCCTCAGGAAGGAGAAAATAAACCCCTCGGGACTCTGAATTGGGAGATCCTCTAAATGTTCCTCGAGCAGAGCATTAGAACCTAGGATTTCTAGAACGGTCCATCTAGGTTACAAAATTTCTAGGCCATAATTCAATTGGGGTTCCGCCCATGTTGCGTCTGGAGGACATGACACAATGTGAAAATACAAATGGATGGTAGTTGAATCCACAGTTACATAAATCCCTAGGAAAGGTTGCAGGTGCGACGAGAACAAGGAAAAAGGGTCCCCTCCTAACTCTGGTTCAAGAGGTCTATCCGATAGGGATGTCAAGTTTGCAACTGTCATCCTGGTTTTGTGAAACATACTACTAGGGTTTCCACTAGTCACCATTTCCTCCTGTCCTTCTCGAGATTCCCTAACTAGCATGTCTATCCTAGATCAGGATATAGATGCCTTCTGATCAAGAACCGTTTCCAGCGACCACTTTCCAAATGGGGAAGAAAAAATTACTTGTCCCTCGAATGGGTCCAATGAATAATCCACCTCATCGATCGTATGATAATCCTCTCGATCTCCATGTGGCATAATGTCAGAAAGTGTGCCTGGTCAGTTGTCCTTATCTCAAAGCTGGACAAGTGGATCTCGTGTAGCAGTTGTTGTCGCAGCTCCTCAGGGCTGTGAAAAGCTCATGAAACCCTTTGCAATGAAACTCTCCCATCAAACCTTCAAGATATTGTTGATATATCAGGATTTTCAACAAAGAAGGGTTGGAATTATTTCATTTATTTAGGAATACCTATATTTTTAGGGAAACCACAGTCTCTAGATTGGACATATGTAGTGGAAAAAATCAAGAAAATGGAACAATGGGGGTATAAATGGCTCAATTCAGTGGGCGGGGTCGTGTTGATAAAATTAGTTTTATCTTCACTTGTTATTTACCATAATTCCATTTTGCTAGCTCCTTTAGAGATTTCAAAGCAAATTGACAGCCTCTAAAGAAAATTTGTATGGCAAGGGGGTAAAGCTAATAGGAAAAAATATCATTTGATTAACTAGAAGCATGTAGTGGCACCATTAAATAGAGGATTTTTATCCCTTAAAGTTCCAAGAGCCAAAATTCTTTGGAATATTGCTTTAGGAGAAGCAACATAATGGAATAATGTTTTAGTAACAAAATATACCAACTTATGACACAATAGAATCATTGATCAAATTTTCATAATGTTAAATGTACAACAATATGGATTTTATGCAATGCATCATTAAATATAGTGAAAATTCAGTCTTCTTGGCTCCTAGTGGAAGACTCAATGATCATCATCGGGTACCTAGTTTTCAAGAAGGCACCAAAGGATGGACCATTAAGCAAAATATTGTGGAGAATTTTGCAATTGTTCACATAAATTGAATATTTTAACGTTGTGCACGTTCTTAGAAAT
Source organism: Pseudotsuga menziesii (assembly GCA_001517045.1). NCBI lineage: Eukaryota > Viridiplantae > Streptophyta > Pinopsida > Pinales > Pinaceae > Pseudotsuga > Pseudotsuga menziesii. Next base: position 1,767,252 of record LPNX010631732.1, read on the forward strand.
CCAAACATCCAAACAGATAACATGACAAATGTGGCTTGACTCCATCCGGAGGGAGAGGGGGATAGGGGGGGGGGTTCAAGCTTGGTTTTGTATTATTTTTTGTGTTATGCTTTATGGACCCAAGTGCGTTTTTTCCATAATTTTAAAGATGGGTTCTTTAAATAAACTTGCGGGTTTTTNGGATAGGGGGTGGGGTTCAAGCTTGGTTTTGTATTATTTTTTGTGTTATGCTTTATGGACCCAAGTGCGTTTTTTCCATAATTTTAAAGATGGGTTCTTTAAATAAACTTGCGGGTTTTTATGTTTCTTGATTTTAGAGATGTGCTTATCTAGATTTTTTGAGTCTTTGTAGGATTTGAGTTTTTTCGTGCCTAAACCATTAGCTCAAGTACTCCTTCTTCATGTTTAGAAATAAGATCTCTAAATTATTTCAAATTTAAGTTACTTATGAGCATTAGAGAAACAACTTTGGTGTCTTTTCTCCTAAGTTAAAATATACACTTCTTTGTGTTTTATTTGCTTTGACCCATAGTTTCCTCTTGGGTCATGGACGCAAGTGTTTTTTTCTCCGTTTCAGATTTTAGAGAAGGATTCCATTGAATAATTGAGATTATTTTATTTTGTAAGTCTTCAATCTAGGTGATATTTTGGTTATTTATATTTATGAGTTCTCATTGGTTGTCTTAGAGGGTAATTTTAAGGCTTCTCAAATCTATTTGGGTGTTGCTAGCTTTTTCCTATTATACAGTAAGAATAAAGAGCAACACTAGAGCAGTTCAATATATTTTGACTATTTGCACATATATTGCCATTCGAAAGGCGAGCCTTTAGAATTATTAGGAAGTGGTGGAAACCCACTGCATTTCTTTATTTCTTGGACATTATTAAATTGAGCACATAGATATATGGATCAACACACAACTCACAAAAATAGATCACACAATTTACTCAGTAATTGAAGAATGAAACAGTGCAAAAATGGCTTGCAACTATGAATGCTTTCATTAATCAAAAGTAATTAGATAATAATTACAAAGAAGTACAATTGCTAAATAGCCACATGCAATTCGAATCCATGTGAGGAAATTCGAATTAATTAGCCTCTGCTTGACTGAATGGTTAACTGACCCTGTCTAAATCATTATCAAAGGACTGAATGGTTAACTGACCTTGTCTAAATCATTATCGGAGTTGATCGGAGTTCTAAATCACAACTCAAGTGTATAATTCATTTTTAACTAAGCCTAACTGACTGAGGTAGGTGAGAAATGTGCCTCTCCTGCATGCACCCATGCAAACCTAGCACTAAGTGAATGTAGAGGACTAGAATTGAATGTAACTGACTCCTAACTGAACTTGATGGTGAAATACTGTAACTTCGAAGAATATTCTATATGTATATTTTGTGATCCCCGATGATCCTACTAGGAGAACCACTTGTATTACTATGTGCCCCGATGCTTCTAATCGGAAGAACTAATAAGAGTCATGAGGTAGTACCTTATAATTGTAAAGGTGGGTCATTAGCACCCCAGTGTGGTTACTTGAGCCTACATGTGTAACTCGAGCCTACATGTCGGATTTAATTATTGAAGTGAACAAATGAATATAAATAGAGATGTGGCGCTCCTCATTTGGAACACACACTCTCACTTGTGTAGCGCATTAGTGGAGAAGAGAGAAGTAGCTAGAGAAGGAGGAGGATCATTCTTTGATCTCCCTTTTGGTTTTACCTTTTATCTTTTGGGGCATCTATATTGAGGAAGCTTTTGCTGGGTTTTTCCCTTTAGGGTTTCCCAAGATAAATCTGTGTTGTTCTTGTGATACTGTTTCTTTCAATGATCCTGTTTATATGATTTTGTTATGAAAATTAAATGAAATACTGATGTTTTAGCTAAGCATATGAAATTTGAACATGGTATCAGAGCTAGCCTGAATAAGACAACTTTCACAAGGTGAAATAGCCCTCTCTCTCTCTCCCTGGAAGAAATTAGGGTTTTGGGAAAAAATTTGAGTTTCAAAAAACTTCTTGCATAGAAAGTTGTGCCCTCCCAGAGCGCATCCTTTGAGACTGGAATCAAAGTTTTTGATGTGTGAGTCTCCGAAAAAGTCAGACCCTAGTTTGATAGTTGCACCAGAAAACTGTTGAACCAGAAAGATGTAGAAGCTGAATCTTGCAAGTCTGATTTGGAAGGTGAAGAGTTGAAATCTCCAGAATCCAAGCACACCAGTCAACTCACCTCACTCAAGCGCATCTCCTGGTAAGGTCAGTTTCTCATTCCGCAAAATTTCAATTTGTTGTGATTTTCTAAAAAGATGGCCCCAAGCACTAAGCTTGAGGGAAAGCTAGAAGGCATAGAGAATTTTCGAGCATGGAAATACAGGATTGGTCTCATTCTCCAATAGAATGATCTTGATAAGTATGTGAAAGAAGAAGTTGCAGAACCTGAAGAAGCTGAAGCCAAGGAGAAGCACAGAAAGGATATGATTAGGGCACAAAGGATTATTACTGACTCCATCAAGGATCACTTGATCCGTTAAGTGTCATCCAAGAAGACTCCAAAAGAAATGTTTGATGCCCTAGCCAGCATGTATGAGGGAAGGAACATTAACAGAAAGATGAATCTAAGAGCTCAACTAAAGAGCACCAAGATGAGTCATGGAGAATCCATCCAAGATTACTTCACGAGGGTTTCTCAAATCAAAGAGCAACTAGAAGCTATTGGAGATAAGCTTGATGAAGATGAAATGGTTATGATTGCTCTCAATAGTCTCACTAGACCCTGGGAGTCCTTCATTCAGATGATGTGTGCTAGAAAAGAGAGCATGAAGTTTGATATGGTATGGGAAGACTGCATTCAAGAGGAGACTAGAGTGGCAAATAGAGAAGCCTTACTAAAAGAAGATGGTCAAGCCCTAGCCACTCACACCAAAAGAAGAAGAGGCCAAACTAATTTCAAGAGAAGAAATTTGAAGGAGTCTCAACCTCCCAGAAGAATTCAAAGGGTAAGAGAAAATCCTCCCATTAGAGACTGTTCTTATTTGGAATGTTTTAATTGTAATAAGATAGGACACATTGCCCGAAATTGTCCTATGAGGAGGCAAGAATATAGGAAGAGGATCAACAACAACAAAAGACATCATCCTCATCTAGCAGAAGATGAAGATGAAGAAGAAGAAGAAGAATAAGGACCTCCAAGAAAACAAGCAAGAGAAGAAGATGCAGAAGAGTATGTGTTATTCTCTGCACTCTCTAGATCTATAACTCCTGGAGAAGACACTTGGCTTATTGATAGTGGTGCTTCAAAGCACATGACGGGACAAAAGAAAACTCTATCCAAACTTGAAGAAAAGAGCTCTCCTCAGAAAGTATCCCTAGGAGATGACTATCAATATCCGATTAAAGGAGTTGGTGAAGCAAGTTACAAACTTGATTCAGGTAATCCCCTAAAGATGAAATATGTATTATATGTACCTGGTCTAAAGAAGAATTCACTCTCTATCTCAGCTTTAGATAAGAAAGGATTCATAGTTTCTTTCATAGATGGCCAAGTACTCATGTGGCCCAGGAAAGAATATTGAAGATGCAATCATTATTGGTGAAGAAGAAGGAGGCTTGTATAAACTCAAGGGGCACTCAGAAATAGCCCTTGTGCATGAGTCTACTGACCCTAGTGAACTATGGCATAGAAGGCTTGCCCACATTAATTACAAGGCTCTACCTCATGTGAACAAAGTAGTGACGGGATTACCAGACATGAAGATCAAGCATGAAGGCATTTGCAAAGGATGTGCGAAGGGAAAGAACATCAAGAATCCATTTCCGAAAAGTGAGACAAAGACAAAAGGTACGTTGGAATTGATTCATTCAGATGTATGTGGTCCAATGTCTTCGACATCCTTAAGTGGCTTTGAATATTATATCACATTTATTGATTACTTTTCAAGAAAGACTTGGATATACTTCTTGAAAGCAAAGAGTGAAGTGTTTGAAAAATTTAAGGAGTTCAAAGCCTTGATAGAGAATCATTCAGAAAAGAAAATAAAGACACTCTGATCAGACAATGGCGGAGAGTATACCTCAAAAGAGTTTGAATCTTTTTGCAAAGATGCTGGAATCAAGAGGGAACTTACTACTCCCTACTATCTTCAACAGAATAGGGTTGTGGAAAGAATGAATAGAACCATCATGGAGGCAGTAAAGACAATGATATATGATCAAGATCTTCCAATGCATCTATGGGTAGAGGCGGCAAGAAATGTTGTATATGTACAAAATAGAATATATCACGGTGCTCTTGGGTTCAAGACTCCAAAAGAGATGTTCATAGGAAAGAATCCGGAGGTAAGTCACCTCAAGATATTTGGTTGTCCAGTATATATTCATATACCAAAAGAGAAAAGAACCAAGTTGGACCCTTTCAGAAAGAAGGGGATATTTGTTGGATATTGTGAAGTATCCAAAGCATTCAGAATCTACATGCCTGGATTCCATCACATGGAAATCAGTCAATATGTGACATTCTATGAAGAGGCAGCCCTCAAGAGATCTAGGAAGTGCCAACATGAAGAAGTGTATGAAGAAGAGACACCTCCCATAAATAAAGAAACTACATGTCTCCCTAAAGATGAAGCTCCTGAAGAACATGACATAGCAGAACCACAAGAACCTCCCATGATGGAGATATCAAGAAAGAGAAAGCCTGCTTGGACAAGAGAAATTATACGAGAGGCAGAAAGATATGGAGCTCCTGAAGGCTCCACAAGGGAAAGAAAGAAACCTAAGACTTTTTCCAACTATGTAGCCTTGATGTGTAATCTTGTAGATCAAGAACCTACAAACTATGAAGAAGCGGTGCAGAAGAAAGAACGGGTAGAAGCAATGACTAAAGAATACCAGTCAATAATGAAGAATGATGTATGGGATATAGTTCCCAAACCATAAGGAAAGAGTACAGTATCCTCCAAATGGATATACAAAATAAAGCATGCAGCTGACGGAAGTATCGAGAAGTATAAAGCAATATTTGTGGCCAGAGGTTTCTCTCAGAAAGAGGGAATTGATTATGAAGAGACATTTGCCCCAATAGCACGGTATACTTCGATTAGAACTATCATGGCACTTGCATCCATGATGAAGTGGGACTTACACCAGATGGATGTGAAAACAGCTTTTCTGAATGGTGTGATCGAAGAAGAAGTATACATAGAACAGCCACAAGGATTTGAAGTTGAAGATAGACATACTCACGTATGCAAGTTGAAGAAGGCCTTGTATGGTCTTAAACAAGCTCCGTGAGCTTGGTATGAAAGGATAGATAGTTTCTTGTCGAGCATGGGTTTTACCAAGAGTAAAGCGGATCCTAACCTTTACCTCAAGGTTGTAGAAGATGAACCTGTTATCCTACTACTATATGTGGATGACTTATTCTTGACAAGGAATGAGAAACAGATAATGGAAAACAAGAAGAAACTAGTAGAAGAATTTGAGATGAAAGACCTTGGGTTAATGCACTATTTCCTAGATCTAGAAGTATGGAAAAGTTTAGAAGGAATCTTTCTCAACCAGGGAAAGTATGCAATAGAGATATTGAAAAGATTCAATATGTTGGAATGCAAAGCCTTGGCCACACCCATGGATTCCAACCTGAAGTTGTTAATTGATGACTCATCATAGTTAGTGGATGTGACTCATTACAGACAGATCATTGGGTCATTGATGTACTTAACAAATACCAGACCAAACATTTGTTTTGCTGTGAACACCTTAAGTCAATATCTAGTTCAACCTAGACATGTTCACTTAGTAGTTGTAAAACATGTGATGAGATATTTCAAAAGGGACTATAGACTTTGGTCTATACTATGATAATAGCCATGAGTATAGATTGTATGGTTATACAGAGGCAAATAGGGCCGGAAGTATCTCAGACACAAAAAGCACATCAGGTGGATGTTATAGTCTGGGATTTGCTATGATTTCATGGTTTTGCAGAAAGCAATACAGTGTTGCTCTAAGCACAGTCGAAGCAGAATATATAGCAGCTTGCTCTGCTAGTTGTGAAGCCATATGGCTTCGAAAGCTGATGTCAGGATTATTCAACCTAGAGTTGGACACTACCAGGATTCTATGTGACAACCAAAGTTGTGTAAAGATGACAGAGAACCCTGTGTTCCACGACAGATCAAAGCACATAGAAATCAGGTATTTCTACATTCAAGATATGATGTAGAAAGGAGCCATAAAGCTCCAGTATGTGAGTACTTATGAGCAAGTTGTTGATGTGTTGACAAAGCCTCTGTCCGGAGTCAAGTTTGAACACTTTTGAGACAAGCTTGGTGTGGTTCAGAAAGACCTTCCCCGAAAGGGGGAGTAGTGATGTTGCAGTGGGAATGTATCATCCTTGGGCACTTGCCCTAAAGTGATTCAAGGACCTTAGTCCTCGAGAATGAAGAAATATTGTATCATCCTTGAACCTCAGTTCAGAACGGATCCGGTGACTTCGGTACTCAAGAACGTGGTAGGATTAATCATCCTCAGACTTGATCCCGTAATTCCAAAAGGAAGGATCAACTTGATCCCGTAATTCCGAAAGGAAGGATCGTCTTGATCCCATAATTTCGAAAGGAAGGATCGTCTTAAATGTTGATGTAAGAGGAGTTGATCCTGTAATTCCGAAAGGAAGGATCGTCTTGATCCCATAATTCTGAAAGGAAGGATCGTCTTAAATGTTGATGTAAGAGGACTTAATCCCGTAATTTCGAAAGGAAGGATCGTCTTGATCCCGTAATTTCGAAAGGAAGGATCGTCTTAAATGTTGATGTAAGAGGACTTGATCCCATAATTCTGAAAGGAAGGATCGTCTTGATCCCATAATTCCAAAAGGAAGGATTGTCTTGATCCCGTAATTCCGAAAGGAAGGATCGTCTTGATCCCATAATTCTGAAAGGAAGGATCATCTTAAATGTTGATGTAAGTGGACTTGATCCCGTAATTCCGAAAGGAAGGATCATCCAGGATGTTGGTAGCTCCACAAAGACTTGATCCTGTAATTCTGAAAGGAAGGATTGTCTGAGTACCACAGATGTGTTGTCCATGATCCCGTAATTCCGAAAGGAAGGATTATGTTGGTTGTTGCTTATGATGATGATGTTTCTGATCAAAAGATCAGAGTGTGATAATGATGATGTTTTGATGATGATGTATCTAATCGAAAGATCAGAGTGTGATGATTATGATGTTTTGATGATGATTTATCTGATCGAAAGATCAGAGTGTGATGATGATGATGTTTTTGATCGAAAGATCAGAGTATGACGATGATGATGTTGTTGTTGATCGAAAGGTCAAAGTGTTGAAGATGCTGCTGATCGAAAGGTCAAAGTGCTGAAGATGTTGTTGCTGATCGAAAGGTCAAAGTGCTGAAGATGTTGCTGATCGAAAGGTCAAAGTACTGAAGATGTTGTTGCTGATCGACAGGTCAAAGTGTTGAAGATGTTGATGCTGATCGAAAGGTCAAAGTGCTGAAGATGTTTTTGCTGATCGAAAGGTCAAAGTGTTGAAGATGTTGATGCTGATCGAAAGGTCAAAGAGTTGTTATCGTTGAAGATTGAAGATGAAGACAATATGATGTTGAAAAGCTTCCAATGATTTATAGATGTGTTACCCTGATGATGTTGATGATGTCCTCTCTCTCTCCTACTATTTTTGTTGTTGATGTTGTTGTAGAATACCCTTCTTGTTAAGGGGGAGTGTTGAAATATTGTAACTTTGAAGAATATTCTATATGTATCTTTTGTGGTCCCCAATGATCCTACCGGGAGAACCACTTGTATTACTTTTTACCTCGATGCTTCTAATTGGAATAACTAATAAGAGTCATGAGGTAGTCCCCTCTAATTTTAAAGGTGGGTCATTAGCACCCCAGTGTGGTTACTTGAGCCTACATGTGTAACTCGAGCCTACATGATTAACTCGAGTCTACATGTCGGATTTAATTATTGAAGTGAATGGATGAATATAAATAGAGCTGTGGCACTCCTCATTTGGAACACACATTCTCACTTGTGTAGCGCATTAGTGGAGAAGAGAGAAGTAGTTGGAGAAGGAAGAGGATCAGTCTTTGATCTCCCTTTTGGTTTTACCTTTTATCTTTTGGGGCATCTATATTGAGGAAGATTTTGCTGGGTTTTTCCCTTTAGGGTTTTCCCAGGATAAATCTGTGTTGTTCTTGTGATACTGTTTCTTTCAGTGATCATGTTTGTATGCTTTTGTTATGAAAATGAAATGAAATACTGATGTTTTAGCTAATCATATGAAATTTGAACACTTGACTAGTCACCAACTCAACTCAATTGACCTTGGTTGGTATCGGCACTCCCAGTGGCTCCTAATTTGTAGGGATTGATCTAGAAGGCTCCTAAACTGATGCATGCAAATGCAATCAGTGGCAGTTGGCCTCAATTAGTTTTTCCCACACTTTAGTAACTAGAGCATGTGCCCCAATTAGGCCAAGTGGACCCAATGGTGCTAGTGACTAAAAATAGACTGGAAGGACTTCTGATTTAGACATATGACCAAATTGGACAAGGGAGGATTAATAATCCTAACACCCCCCCTGAATGCTAACTTAGACAATCTGTGGGCCCTGGTAACTAAGACCATAGGTCACCCATTACATTAAGTAAAGTAAAGTAACTGCTCAATACAAGGAGTTGGGGAAAAAACCACATGGGAAAAAATCCCCCCCTCTAACTAAGTAGATAGAATCAGGATTCAATTTTGAAAAACTTGAAAATGTGTTACTCCAATATTTGTGATGTAGCGAAGCAGAATGCAGGATGTTCTGTGCACAAGTATCCTGGGGCCTGGCATGTAGACTTCTCCATCTTCTCCCAAAATGATGATGGAAGGAAGGAGTAATGTAACCTTTGTCTCTTGTTGTATGAAGAGGTGTATGATAAACTCTATTCTTCTGAATGTAGTGATATTGAGCCCTTTCCATGTAGCATCTTATAGGGAGTCTATTGCATATCTCTAAAGGAGGTACGATTGCATGAAATAGCGCAAGGGTCTTTCCCTTCTAAGTGTCATATTGATTTCCAATCATCTTCCTAGCTTCCAGTTTGGAAGAAGGGACTGGATCTGGATCTGGATCTGAATCACCCTGAATCTTAATCTCATAAACTAATGCAACTGGATATGCAATACTAGTGGAGACTGCAAAAGATGTAGATGAAATATTTTTACCTTCCTTTGCAAGTGGCTGGTGAGAGTGCATTGGTTCTGAAAATGGCATGAAGTGTGAGAACTCATATGCCTCGGAGGCATGATTTGTAGCACCCTTTGCTATGATGCTCCTAGTAGAGATATCTGTGATCTCTACTACGTCAGGACCAAATATGACTCATTTTGGACATCCAGTATGAGTCATCTAGTGTACAGATAACAGGTTTGCAGCTAGGGAGGGAAAATAAAGCACATCTTTCAACTTTCCATGTTCAAGCTTGATAGAGCCCTTCCCTTTGCCTTAAACTTTACTTTTATTTCCCATCTAAATAGTAGGACCATCAAAATACTGCAAGGAAGAGAATGATTCTCTGGATGCAACCATATGATTGGAAGCTCCAGAATCAATGAGGAAGGCATGTGTTGTGGAGAAACTAGCCTTCAGTGCATGGCATGTCTCTTCATATTCTTTAGTTTCTTCCTTATGGTCAACCTTCCTTTCACTAGCAGGCACAGTAATGTTACGCTTCTTCAACAAAGAGCCATCTCATCTATTGTTCTTCTCATACATGTGCTTTCTAGATGAAAGCCCCTTCCATAGTAAGAACAGAGTGTCTTTCCTTTGTCATTCTTTTTGCTTCTCTTCGAACCTAAAGGCTCTTTTAACTGCTCTTTCTCTATAGGACACTCATCCTTTTGATTCCCTTTTTCATTCGCTACCTTAGGTCCTCCTACAACAAGTGCTTGATCTCTGGAAGATTAGATTATCCCCATTTGGATCAACTTGTCATGCTCCTGAGTGAGAGATTCAATCAAAGAGAGCTTCACAGAATGAAATTTTGGTACAAAGACTAAATAGTCTGCACCAAGCTTGGAGAGAATGACAAGGATGAGTTGATCATCCTCCTTCTCAACCTTGCACAGCTTCAATTGGAACACTAGATTCTTGAATTTTGTGAAGAAGTCATTAAGTGTTTCGAAATTGGATGGATGAAGAGAAATAAGCTCATTTTCCAGCTGATAGACCCTCAGATCATCCTACTTGTCAAATAAGGATGTAAGCTTATCCCAAACCTCCTTGGGAGTCTTCAATCCCTTGATGTGGAAGAGAAGATCTCGAGAGATTGAGAGGAACGAGCATCTGTAGGCTTCATCAAGCCTATTCCAATACTTTTCTTTGTCAACATAATGAATTGGCTCTTTTTCTGCCTCCATTGTGAGTCTGAAGAGTATTTTCGAGCGTAGATGCATCTCCATGTCCTCCTTCCACTGGTGATAGTTTAAAGGAGTGAGGAGCTCCATTGGAGGGGCCATCTAGAATGTAGTGGAGAAGACTGAGTTGCTGTAGCGAATGCTTTCAAGGAGACCAAGCTGCTGTAGCGAATGCTTTCAACGAGACCGGGCTCCTTGTAGCGAATGTAATGAAGAGGAATGATAAACCTGTAAATCACACAATCAAACAGACAAAATAAGGTCGACGATTTGCACTTTTGTAAGTTCCTTCACACCGACATAGTTGATCAAGCAAGCTTTATCAACAATTCCTTAACTTGGGATATTAAGTGGTAAATTTTCCACTTCTGGTGTAGTATTGGAAGGAGAAATTTTTCTCAAAAAATTGATCCAAATATGGATCTATAGTAGGAGAAGTGCCTTGTCCTGCTGAGGCTCTAATACCATATTAAATTGAGCAAATAAATCTATGGATCAACACAAAACTCACAAAAATAGATCACACAATTTACTCAGTAATTGAAGAATGAACCAGTGTAAAAATGGCTTGCAACTGTGAAAGCTTTCATTAATCAATTTGAATCCATGTGAGGAAATTTGAATTGATTAGACTCTACTTGGTTGAATGGTTAGCTGACCTTGTCTAAATCATTATCGGAGTTCATCGAAGTTCTAAATCACAACTTAAGTGTCTAATTCAATGTTAACTAAGCCTAACTGACTGAGGTAGGTGAGAAATGCACCTCTCCTACATGCAACCATGCAAACCTAGTGCTAACTGAATGTAGAGGACTAGAACTGAATGTAACTAACTCCTAACTGAGCTTGACTAGTCACCAACTCAACTCAACTGGCCTTGGTTTGTATCGGCACTCCCAGTGGCTCCTAATTTGTAGGGATCGATCTAGGAGGCTCCTAAACTGATGCATGCAAGTGCAATTAGTGGCAATAGGACTCACTTAGTGTTCCCCACACTTTAGTAAATGGAACCTGTGCCCCAATTAGGCCAAGTGGACCCAATGGTGCTAGTGACTAAAAATAGACTAGAAGGACTCCTGATTTAGACATATGACCAAATTAGACAAGGGAGGATTAATAATCCTAACAGTCATGGCTTTCGAAATGGATTTGGTTCTAATATTGGATAGGTTAGTGGCTATGTTATCTTTGTTCTCCATACCTCTGAGTTGCAAAAGAAAATGTTTAGTTTCTTATCCCAATGGCAACTTTGAAGAAAATCATTCTCTTGAATCTAAGAATTATGAATATGTATAGGATGGATTGAAACTGCATTTGAATGGTTGAAGAGTTCATGGAATTTTCACAATATATACAATAGATATTTTTTTACCAAGAAGAGGACAACTCATGCTAAGAAGGTGAGCCTCCAAGCCAAAACTGTTTTTCCTACATGAGAAGCATTGGTGATATCAATATGAGAGGTATAGGGGAAATTGCCATTCAATGAGTATAAGATGGGAAATTCTTAGTCCACTATGGTAAAACTAAAGCAAAAATGATCTAATAAGAGAAGCATTTTGATGGTAACCAATCATGGAATTGCATTGGGAAAAGGTTTAAACTAATGGATAATCATTTAGGAAAATGAGCGTAATCAATATAGTCAACATGAAAATAATATATAATTGTATAGTGGAAAAAAATTGTTCCTATTAAATCAAATTGAGAAGTATTTGGAAAAAATGAGATGCAACCAATGATATATGAGACATGCTTGGAAAGATGGTGGGTAATCTTCTAAAGGATGAATGCGTTAGAAATAAATCACCATGTTAATCATTTAGTAGGCTATTAATACAACATAGGTTGGCATAGTCAACTTTCATAATCCACTTTACTTTTTAATATATGTCCTTTTTGTTTTCCTCTAGGCCTCGGTTATCCCTCAGTTGTGTCAGTTGAGTTAGAGAATTTGTATGGCTTCAAGGTCACAAAGTTAAAAAATGGTTACGGAAGATAAGGGAAGTGGAGAATGATATTTAAGATAAACACCATATCACAATGTTGAAACACAAAGAGAATAGTCGCTTTCAGCATAACATGCCAAGAAAAATATTCATTTTTTCATTGGAGATTCAGTGATGACCAGTTAGCTATTGTAACATAGACCAAGGACCCACTTCAAATAATTTCAATTTTTAATGATTTTTCAATGAGTTTGCTCACCAAGTTTTTGAACTTTGAGCATAATGCTCATTATTTTTACAATTAATTGCTCATATTGAAATCACTTAAGTTATAATACAACTATGTTGCCATCATTTGTGTTCAAGTTCTTTGAATTGTATATGTATTTTTTTTATGGAAATGTTTCTTGTGTATTTCCTTTGGCTAGGTAGCTAAGATATGAGGAGCACTTATATGTTGTCAAAATCGTCAAAATCACCCATAACTTGTACTTTTCCTCGATGTTAATTAAAGTTTGATCACCTTACAACTTCTTCTTAGACCTCACACTCGTGGGAAGATTACATTTGTATCAATGTTATCATTACATATTATCCATAACAAACATCTTGTCTATGAAACACTTGTAAAACTTGTTTTTTTTTAACAAAAATGGATTTTTTTTATATTAACAAAAACCAAAATGCTAAGGAATTGGGAGAATTAAATCAAGCCTTCAAGTTAGAAAAATGTTTACTGAAAAATTCACTACTGAGCTGGTCTGCTCCATATTCTCCATAAAACTAGAAAACAAGAAGAAACTGTATGGTCCTAATAGCTATATTTTGAAATATATAGACAAACTATCCCAACATCAAACAAAAAAACACCTCCTAAAACCAGATTATTTTCCTAGGGAAGTCCCCATGCCTATACCATTAGCCATGTTCTGGTTGGCTTGAACTTCTTTCTGAACTTGGGCTTCAAGGCCATCATTCCAAACTTAATTTCCACTTGAGTCAACCTGTCTGAGAGCTCTTGGATGGCTTGTACATACTCCTGATGGAAAATTTCCTCAGCTATAGCTTGCTCTCTTTGAACCACTCTAACTTCATGAATGTCTTCCTCCACTTGCTCCAGTCGCTTTCTCATATCACCTTTGAACCAACACAAATGGTGTTTTTGAGTTTCCATATAATCTTTTTCCCTGTGTAGATGATAACCCTTGGCAGCCAATCCATGCTTCGAGCAACAAGGGTTGTTGTCATCGTTGGACTCGATACCCTTAATCAATATTATTGAGAACCGAGCCTCTTGAATTTGAGCATAGTGTTGGAGGAGAGCAAGTAGAGCATGATACAAGATGGTAAACAATAAGTCATTTTCTATCTCCATTCCAATTTAACATATGAACACATGCACTGGAGTGACAACCTATCCCCCAAATCCAATTGCACGCTTCCATGATGAGGATGATCTATGAGGCGTGGTTCATATCTCTTATCACCCTTGTTGCGCTCACCCAAGGCTCGCTTAGTGTTATCGAACCTGTGTTGCTCTGTACCTTCCGGATGGACATCATTGCAAATATAGAACTCCAGGCTGAACCATCAATTATGCACGCATACTCTTTCTCCTTTTCTTGGTCTGTGCTTAAACATGCATGCATTGCCACCTTTCTGAACTAAGACACCACATGTCAGCTAAGCCAGCACGCGACAGTGAGAGGCCCCACTTTAGGGAAGTGGGTCTCGCTTTAGGGCAAGGTATTTAAGCAACAAGATGTTAGGTTCCAAGAACACTGCTCTATTAGCTGCTTGGTTGACTTCCTTGTTGGTTGTATGAAGCACATGGAAATAACTGAGACTTTGGAATCTAGTAGCTAAGTCCTGGATTCTGAGGAAAATTTGTTTTAGATGGATGTCGTTCGGGTTGGAATTCCTTACCATTGTTAAATTCTATGAAGCACGGGATCATCAGCCTGCATGAATTCAAATGAGAAGAGAATGTTGCACAAAATAGAGAAGAATTTAACTTAGAATGTTCAATTAATCATGATAGAATTGCGCACACATGGAGACAAAATTGGAATAATATGATTATATTCATGAATCGATAAATAATATGGAATACATTGGTTGTAGATATAGGAGAATTTGAATGCCTAATATAGGATTTGAATCTACCAACTCATACTGACTTCGGAACTAACCCAGTGTGGGAAAATCACCACTAAAGCTCACTAATGTAACTTCGAATAACTAACTTAGTCTACAATGGCTTAACTAAGAGGGTAGGTGAGAAAAGGTGCCCACACTCCCTTCAGTCATCCAAACTGGCATTAGGATAACTAATTGTGATCTAACTTGATAGTAACTGGAGCATAACTGAACATAAATGCTTACCTACCAAGTTCCACTGAAGGAGACTATTTGTGGCACTAAGAGTGGTTCCTAAATTATAGGGATTGGTCTTTGGGGATCCTAAACTCATGTAATCATGTGGAATATGTACCATGGGTGTGTCCCTCATGCACTAGTGGAGTGATGAAGACCTCCTAAGATATGAAAATAGACAATTAGACTATGTGGTCAAATGGAGGATTAATAATAATCCCAATACCCCCCCCCTCCCCCCCTTAATATTGACTTTGGACAACCTAGGCCCTGTAAACTAAGACCAAAGGTCACCCATACAATCTAAATGCAAAATAATAATTGTTAAGAACCGAGGAAATGGGGAAAACCTCATGGGAGCCACCCCCCGTCAAAATAAGCAAGAAAATCAGGATCAAGCTTTCATATCAAAAGAAAAAATATTCTTGATTAAAAAACTTGTGAAAATATTTATGCAACATGAATCTCTATGGTGCAATGAAGCACTGTGATGGTCCTTGTGTGCACTAGTATCTTGGGACTGTGCATGTGAACCTCTCCGTCTTCTTCCAATCTAATGACAAATATGAGAAGGAATGTTTCCTTTGTCTCTTCTTTCTTGAGGAAGAGTGACATGATCCAATTGGTTCTTCTGTGTTCAGGGTTGTTGATCAGTCCTTATAATCATGTAGCATATCACTAGGAGCTTGTTGCACCTCTCTAAAGGAAGTGAACTTGCTTAACATAGTACAAGTTTCTCTTTCTGAAATTGGGATCTTGTTCTCCTCATGTTAAATGGATCTCTAGTCGTGTTACTAGCTGCCTCAATAACCTTTTGTGCCCATTTAGGCTTAGGATTGGGAGTAGGGACTGGATTTGGATGACTATGAACTTCATCTTCAATTTCATAAATTGATCCAACTTGGTCCTCTGCTTCGGATTTGAACCTAAAACATTAATGGAAACATTGTCATATGTAAAAGAAGTAGATAGAATGGTTTTACTTCCCCTTTCAAATGGTAGCTAAGACTGTATTGGATATTAGTATGGTAGAAAGTGTGAGAATTCATATGCCTTGGAGGCATGGTTTGCAACACCCTTCTCTATAATATTCTTAGTTTAGATATCCAAGATCTCCACTGAATCAAGACCAAATACCACTCGCTTTGGTGGTCCAATATGTGTCATCTAGTATACAAATAACAAATTTGTAGCTAGAAAGGGCACATAGAGTACATATTTGAACATTCTGTATTTTAAATTGATTGAACCCTTTCCTTCAGCTCGAATTTGAGTGTCATCACCCACATGAATAATCATACCATCGGTAACTTGTAACGAATAGAATGATTTTCTGGATGTAATTGTATGATTTGAGGCTCCTAAATCAATGAAGAAGGCATGTGATTTTGAACATCTAGCCTTCAGTGCATGGCATCTCTCATCATGATCTCTAGTCTTTTCTCCAGAGTCATTCTTCCTTATGCCTTTAGGGAGGGAAATATTGTGTTGCTCAAGGAGTTTTTCCATATGATTAATGGTATTCTTCATACAATACTTCTCTATATTGTTTCCATTCTTATAGTAAGAGCACTTGCCTTGTCAAACCTTTGATGTTTGTCCTTCCTAGAGCCCAAGGCTTCATTTGATGGATCAAACTCATTTTTAGGTTCAAATTTAGTGTTTATTTTGTATTTACCTTTCTGCTTCCTTCTTTCTTGTGCATTCCTTGTCACCAACTAAGAGATATTGATTTGGATAGGCTCTGAGATCTCCCATTTGTATCAACTTGTCTTGTTCTTGGATTAGAGACTTTGGGAAGGCATCAAGGGATGGCATTCACAAATTAGGAGTAGTTAGTATCCCAGAGTGAAAAATAGAGAGAAAAACTGAGAATTCATATCCAAACTTGCTCAGTATTGAGAACACCAATTGCTCATCCTTCTTCTCAATCCCTGTAATGTCCCCTTTTTGGATTTTGGAGAAAAGTACAAATTGCGCAAATTCAAGCTTAACTAGTCATGACTCTAGAGGGTTCCAAATTTCACCAAATGGTCTCGAATTTGAAAGGAATGGTATGATGAGTCTTAAAAGATACCAAGGTATTTTATGGACACTTTGTATATGAATTTATACCTCTGTAACCTTATTTGCGGTTAAGGAGAAACAATGCAAATTTACTAGGAAAATGTGGTCGACTAGTCCTTCTTAGTTTGGTTCCAAACACCACCAAACCTTTCCAAAATTATTATGGAGGGATACTATGGGATTTAAAACATAATAGCATACCTTAGACACTCAATGGTTGAATCAAAAAATCATTTTTACATGTTATTCAAGTTTGCACAACTTACCCTGGATGTAAGCGCTTTCCCCAGGCGCACTCCACCTGGCATCTTGATTTGACCACCTGGACCTGACATGCAACACCCGTCACCCTCCATTCATGAATATAGGATGCATATTAATGGTGATCATTCATAAAATTAATGTTTTAATGCAATCCATCCTGAGGTTAATGAGCCAAGTCTTAATGCGACAGAGGTCATCCCCTGGCATTAAAGTAGGCAGCTGTATGTTGCAGCTCCCATGTGTGGCTTACATGTATCCCTCTCCCTCGATGCATGAAATGGTGATCCAACCTGGTTCCTCTTTCATCCTCCCCCCCTTGCCGCACTCAATGTGGCACTGGTATGATTCGTTCGGTTATGTGCATTCTGTTAATGTCTAGGAGCTTATGTTAACGCTGACAGAGAGGATGTGTCTCCAAGGAAAGGAAAGGTGACCATCAATGGCTATGATAGCAGTGTCTCAACCCCAGTTCACATGCTCATTGACAACTAGAAATCTGGTCAGGTGGCGGACATTCTAGCTACTTGTAACCACAAAAACCAAATCAATTACTATTGGTTGATCAAAAACATGCTCAACAATCTGGTTGAAGAAGTGTTGTCCAATTAGAACTCTGTCATTACCTCCACCATGGATATCAAGTCTCTCTGGTGCACTTGGATGCCAAACTAGTAAGCCTCGACGCCAGCCTTGCTAGTGGCAAGTACCCTCTGGAACGATGCTCTAATGTGCAAAGGGGCTCCGCTTCAATAGAGCCCACTATCTCTCAGGCTGATTTGGATGGCCTTGTAGCTGCTTGTCCTAGAGGGTCTTCTTCTACTCCTACAGCTATGTCAATTTCAAGGGAAATTTTGGTAGTTGTTCTCAGAAGATCTAAGGCCTCGATGGTTACCACCTCTAGGCCGGCTCTGCCCAAATCTAGTGTCTCCTCCAGCTTGGCTCCTCTACACACCACCTTTCCTATGCCCACCACCGATGATTTGCTGCACTTCAAGCGGGTTCAAACTTCTGTAGGGGGGCGCTTCTCTCTGCCCCAAAACCAATTCGTTGATGTCAAATCTCTCTCCACAGAGGGAGGGACGATGACTTCTTCGGCAACTGCCCCATTGTCGAAGACAAACCTAGCCCCCAAAATGAATATACTACTGCTTCTGATGCCCATCCTTAGCTCATTCAGACATCATCAAAGGTTCCATATTTTTGTTATACAGTCTATTTTTTGCTCAGTTATGGTTTATGTTAAGAAATGTAAGATCTTCTATGGCATCCAACCTCCCGGGACAAGCCTGTTTCTTCACGTTACTTCTCAGCCTAGCAATTTTGAGCGTCTGCGTTGGTGGTTCCGCCAACCTAGACTGCCAAGGCTAGAAATTTTCCACGTAATATTTTTTTTATTTATAATATAATTATCAGTTGTAGCCTTACAACAACAAAAATTTGCACAACTTTGGTCAATTTCTAGCTTTAGACTAGTGAAACCCAATTTGACCCAAATGCACCCAAATGACTTCAAATTATGTATGGAAGAACTTGAGGGGTATTAGGACATCCTAATGCATAATATTAATGCTCATACACTTTTCAATTGATTCTACAACTTTCTTTTGTCCATAGGAAAAGAAGGACAAAAACACTAGGAAAACAATGTTAAAACCTCCAAGGGTAGATGACACTTTCGGTTCTCCAAATGCAATACAAACCTCCGAAATTTGAGAACAAGGTATGGGGATGAATATCATACCTAAGGGTCTATAATTAATAATGTGTATTAGTTCTTCAAACTTTTTGTAAAGTACAACATTCATATGATATCTTTCAGTAAAATTGCTTAGGGGGGAACGACATTGCTAACTCCATTTTAACTCATAAAAAGTACATGAAATAGCTCAGAAAATGGCATGATGAATGGAGACCATATACAACACATAAATTTCTTCCTCAACAACATTTATCATTAGCTAAATTCCTTAATACATATAATATATATAACTCCTTTGAAATGGAATTCAAACACATGAAAACTAGTCATTCAAACTCATGGGAATGCAAGCCTTTCATACATGGATTTTTGATATTTCGACTTACATATAATATGGAAATAAGAGTACATATCCATGCATCATATACTACTTCCAATCATCATCATACTCATATAAATGTCGTCATATAAATCTGTTATGCAACTCTTCCCGGAATGGAAGCCAAATACATGAAAACTAGTCAATCAAGAGCATGGGAATGCAAGCCTTTCATACATGTATTTATGTTATTTTGACTTACAGATCATATGTACATGATGTTAAATATCCATACATAATATTTCGCATCTTGGGAGCCAAATATACTTAGCAAAGTGCAAGCACCACTCCAATAAGTGCGCCCTCAACATGAGAGTGTGGGGGAATGTAGAAGAAGGAATTCGAGAATAGAGGAATAGATGATAATTTGATCGTATGGTCCTTAAAACTGAAACTAAAACTCCTTCATTAATCTCCAATGAGAGTTTTGAATGGCCTCTCCATCAACCAACTTGGAAAAGAATCCAACTCCCTCGAAATTGGTTCACAAGCAGGGAGAGTGAAAACTCGTCGTTCAATGGACAAGCAAAAGCTCTCTGAAATGCCAAAGGAAAATTAACAAATGACCAAAAATCTATTATCATTCATTGTGATATCCTCTTATTAACTTCATGAGGCATCCTAAGGTCGAATTTCCCTCCATGGGATTCCTCCAGCTCATCTTAGTGGTTTACTAACTCTCATGACACTTGTCTTCCTCTTCATGTTCCAATTCTTTCCCCAATTCGAATGGTTGTCTCTAACTCCCAAATTTAACCTTTTGGTAGTTATTTTTATCCCTGTCATGTCATATTTTTCATATGTTTGCAATCATGTCTGAATTTGTCATACTTGTCATAGAATCTTTCATCATTTGTTGTCATAGAGTGCATGAAATCTCCTTCCAAGTTGCACACCTTGCCTTCTAGTCTCTTACTCTTCCATGGGAGTTACTCTCATTTACCTATTCAAATTCCTAGGCTTATTATATGATATTTGACACCACATCACCCTCCAATAATGTCACATTACCCATGTGTTCGAATTTGGATGAAGATCATGTCAAGTGTGTGTGGAATCTAGTCATCCAAAGGCTCCACAAGCTTCCACGTGTCTTCATGAACCCATGCCACCTTATTTTCTTAGAATTTATCGTTTATGTGGCCCATTTAAATTTGAATATGGTAAGCTAAAGTCCTTTTGGGTCCCATAGCCACTTATTACAAAATTAATGTCTCCATCTCAACCTAGGGAACTAGTAGGTTAGTGGAACATTATTTGCAAGTAGTCTTATTTGGAAATTATTTAATTGGGGACATTAGAATCCTGCATTGCTTTCATTGCATGACCAGTGATTTGAATTTAATGAAGAATAGTTGGATTGTGTTAAATTTATTGGGTTGTAGTTCTATCATCTCATTCTCTAGGATATGGCCCCTCAACTCATCCTATTTTCCAAGCAAGGATTAGATCTTATTCCATACTTCTTTCAGAGTCTTGAGTCCATCAAGATGGAACAATAGCTCCCTGGAGATGTGGATACACATGTAGCCAAAAGATTCATCAATTCTATACAAATGCTTTGATTTTTCAATATATTGTTGGCGTTCAACTACTTTGCCCATGGCCATCCTATACAGACCTTTGTTGTGCAAGGCAATATGCATGTCTACCCTCCAATTAAGGTTATTTAAGGGTGTAAGGATTCTAAGAGCGAGAGTTGTTGAATTCTCCATTTCACAGCTATATTGATTAACAATTATTCAAGAAATTTTTTAATTTACCTGCAAAAACACTGCAAAACACTTCAATTCTCATTAATTTAGCTCAAACACCCTTCACTACGACATGTGCACTTTCTCTGAGTACATCACACCTGAATAGACTTCTCTAGACATAATCCAGATGGAGCAATGCAATTATTCCAGGAATTATGTGCAAACTCAATGGCTTATGGTGCATCGATGGAATTTCCAAGGTTCGAGGCATGCATGGATACCTGCTTTGATACCAAGTTATATTCTATGAAGCATAGGATCATCGCCCTACATGAATTCAAATGAGAAGAGAATGTTGCAGACGATAGAGAAGAATTTAGCATAGGTTGATTATATTCATGAATCAGTGAATAATATGGAATACATTAGTTGTACATATAGGAGAATTCGAATGCCTAAGAACGAATTCAAAACTACCAGCTCAGACTGACTTTGAAGCTAACTTAGTGTGGGAAAATCACCACTAGAGCTCACTAACGTAACTCTGGATAACTAACTTAGTCTACAATCAGTTAACTGGTGAGGGTAGGTGAGAAAAGGCACCTACACTCCCTTCAATCATGCAAACTGACACTAGGCTAAATGATTGTGATATAACTTGATAGTAACTGGAGCATAACTAAACATAATTGCTTACCTACCAAGGTCGATTGAAAGAGACTATTGGTGGCACTCAAAGTGGGTTACTAAATTATAGGGATTGGTCTCTGGGGCTCCTAAACTCATGAAATCATGTGCAATAAGTGGAGGTTGTCCCCTAGGTGTGTCCCCCATGCATTGGTGGAGTGATGAATACCTCCTAAGCTAGTAAAATAAACAACAACCATAAGACCAACGAGGCTTTGTGAATCCCCAATTATCCTAGCCTACAATATTCCTTTTTTTTCTAAGTTGTCGAAGTCCTTGAAGAAGCAGCAAAGCTTCTGCTTGGTTATTAGTAGCATTTCCTAGTCCCCAAGCATACCAGAGATCGATTAAGCCATCGAGATTGAAGATAATCTTGCCCCCTCCCTCCTATTGCCCCTAAATTTCATTTTGCATCCAGCTCTCCATCGGGGCCAAGGAGGGAGTTGGGTGGGAGTGACTAAGTTCCAATTGTTTCCCCCAAGATAATTCTTCCGGAGTAAATCAGGACTCTTATTTTTACTTAGCTTGCATTGGAGGAATTCCTTTAGAAGGCCTTTGATTCTTGTCACCACCTGTATTGGGGGAGATGCCTCGTCACAAAAGATTATAGCATTCCTTTCCAACTAGTTTTGTCAAAGGATAAATTTTGGAAGAGTTAACCAACCTAACTTGAACTAACATTTTGAGGAAAGGGGGTGAGGGTATAGGGAACCCCAGCTAAATATTAGAGCGGTAATAGTTCCCAGGATTTCTATTATGTGATGTCAGTGACCAAGGGATTCTTGTCAGGCTTCTTTAGCATAATGACAATCTAGGAAAATATGCTTTGAATTTTCGACCCACTGATAACAAAGACTACACTGAGAGGGGCTATCAAACCTCTTTTCTACAAATTTTCAGTCGTTAGAATAATTTGGTGTCCCAAAGTCCAAATAAACATGTCCACCTTTGGAATACATTTTACTTTCTAGATGCCATTCCATAATGTTGGGTTTTTTTTTTTTTTTTTTTTGGGGGG
>LPNX010631732.1:1789869-1800959 GCA_001517045.1 Pseudotsuga menziesii
GGCCATCGTTGAATATGGTGATTTCCCTTTTAGCAGAGACATCCGAGAAATCCATGGCTACAGAAGTGGCACAGGGGGTTCTAATCCTTTCCAGCCACACTAGTTATTCTCCTCATTATCCTAAACTAAGAGATCCCATAAAAATTTTATGCCTTGACTGGTTAACCAAATTTTAAGACATTCCATAATTGTTTTCCTGGAGAATGGTTCACTTCCCATGATATGATCTTCCCAAATATCATTTTTCCCCATTACTCGGGATCCAAAAGAGCTTTCTTAGAAAAAAGGTGTGGGATTTTTTACAAACAAGGAAGATAGGGGATCCCGTGTTTACCACAGGGGGAATGTCCAAACTGCGTAGTCTAGTACTCATGAAATATTTTTTCCAAATAGCTTTTCTAACCCAACTTGACTTTCTAGAGACTTGTCTCCAAAGGATTTTTGCTCCAAGCGCAAGGTTATGTGCTTTGGGGTCTTTGATCTGAAGCCCTCCTTCCTAAAAAGGTTTTCTCACTTTTTTCCCAACTCACCAGAAGTATTTTCCTGCAATTTTGCTTTCCTCCATTCTAAAAAAATTGACAAATTAACCTTTCCATCATCTGCAGTATTCTGCTTGGTGTTAGCAACAACGAACATTGATATATGGGTAAGCTGGATAAAATAAATTTGATAAGGACTAACTTACCTAGAATATTTAGCCATCGTGTTCCCCATGTTTGCAAGCGCATCTTGAACTTTTATACCAGAGGCAACCAATCTTTGCCTCATGGAGTCTTTTGGAAAATCGAAAGGCCAAGGTATTTAAAGGAGTACCACTGAATCTTGCCTTCAAATCCAAAAGTATTTGCAATAATACTTAATTCTCAAATAGAAATATTCCACCCATAAACTTGGCTTTTACTGACGTTTATCTTACTTCCTGAGACAACACAAAAGGAGTCAATCTCAACTTTAAAGGAAGTGGCTACTTGAAGTGAAGCCCCTCCTAACATAAGGGTATCATTTGCAAATAGGGCATGATTTAGATCTTAGACCCCTCTTTCAATTCTAAGGCCTAACAAATATTGATCCTGATGCCTTTTGTCTAGCAGGAAGCTTAAGGCTGAAGCTTGAAGAACAAAGAGCATGGGAGAAAGATGACAACCCTACCAAAGGCCCCTAGAGGTTTTGAAGAAGTTTGATGCTCTACCAATTACCAAAGGGGGTATCCAGGGTTCCCCTATGCAAGGTTTAACCCAACTAATGAAAGATTCAGTAAATCCGTAGCGGCTGAGAACAACAAAAAGAAAAGAATGTCTTACTCGATCAAAACCATTTGCGAGATCAATCTTGACAACCATTCCTTTTTCCTTACATTTTAGGCTTGAATGAATCACTTCCTGAATCAGAATGATGTTATCGATGATTTTCCTACCCTTAACAAATCCTCCTTGATTATCAGGGACTAATTTTGGCATAATATCCCTCAGCCTATTAGAAATTATTTTAGTGACGATATTGTAGCCGATATTTCACAGGGAAATCAACCTAAACAAGTTGAAGTAATTCACACCTTTTTCTTTCGGGATTAAAGCTAAAAATGTCGAGTTCATGCCCCCTCCAATTCTTAAGCAATATTGATATTTTAGGACCATCTTATGTATATCTTTTTTTACGACTTGCCAACAGAGTTTAACAAATCTAACTGTGAATCCGTCTGGGCTCGATGCCATATCTGGTTCCATTTCTTTCAAGGCCAAACTTATTTCACAATGACTCATTGGTTTGGTGAGATTGAGATTCACCTGATCTATTATTTTAGTAGGAACTTGATCAAGCAGTTTTGGCATTGGGCCATCAAAGCATTCTTCTATGTATAATCTTTTGAAGTGATGATAGGCAATCGTTTTCATACTAGTGAAATCAAAGAAGTTTAAATCTTGCATCTTACTCTTTAACCAAATTGAAGAGTCTCCTAGCCTTGGCCTACTTATGAAAGTAAGAGGTGTTCCTATCTCTCGATTGCAACTAGAGACTTCGAGATTTTTGTCGCCATTACTCTTCTTCTTTTACATAGGCAATGTGCAGATCTACTTGCAACTTCTCTTCTTTATTTAATAATTATTTGGATATTATTAAGTTGAGCACATAGATCTATGGATCAACACGCAACTCACATAATAGATCACACAATTTTACTCAGAAATTGAAGAATGAAACAGTGCAAAAATGGCTTGCAACTGTGTATGCTTTCATTAATCAAAAGTAATTAGATAATTATTTACAATTAAGTACAATGGATAAATAGCCACATGCAATTCGAATCCATGTGAGGAAATTCGAATTGGTTGGACTCTACTTGACTGAATGGTTAACTGACATTGTCTAAATCATTATCGGAGTTCATCGGAGTTCAAAATCCAAACTCAAGTGTCTAATTCAGTGTTAACTAGTCTAACTGACTGAGGTAGGTGAGTAAGTGTGCCTCACCTACATGCAGCAATGCAATCCTAGCGCTAATTAAATATAACTTAATGTAGGGAACTAGAACTGAATGTAAGTGACTCCTAACTGAGCTTGACTAGTCACCAACTGAACTCAACTGATGGAGGTTGGTATCGACACTCCCAATGGCTCCTAATTTGTAGGGATTGATCTAGGAGGCTCCTAAACTGATGCATGCAACTGCAATCAGTGGTAGTTGGCCTCAATTAGTGTTCCCCACACTTTAGTAACTGGTACATGTGCCCCAATTAGGCCAAGTGGACCCAATGGTGCTAATGACTAAAAATATACTGAAAGAACTCGCGATTTAGACATGACTCTTGATTTAGACATAAATGACCAAATTGGACAAGGGAGGATTATAATCCTAACAGATATTTCCATGCTTTTCATTTTCAATTGAAGTTTGCCTAATTGCTTTTGAGCTTCTTTCCTCTCCTCCACTAAAGAAGGTAAACCTTTTGTCTATCCTTTTATTTATTTTTTTAACTCTTCTTAATTTTTCCTCCCAGACGAAGAATGGGAAACCCGAAACCGCAGAGTCCCAAGCGGCACAGACTCTATCCATAAAGTCTTGATGCTGAATCCAGAAAGGACTGAATCTAAAGGGAATGGGGCCTAGATTGGGGCTTTCTTTTATATCCATATTTATCAGCCTATGGTCTAATATGCCCATGGGCAAAATCGAGGAGCTCGCTTCTAAGACTTGGAGGCGAAATGATATTTGAACCAACAATATATCTAATCTTGCAGCAATATGCCAAGTATGCATACCTTTAACTGGATTGATATCCATCATATCCCATTCTTGTATCAGGTCCTCAACCCATTTCCCGACCGGATCTCTAGCTCTAGACCCTCCCATTTTTTCATTAAAGTTGAGAGTAAGATTTAGGTCTTCTGCCAATATAATATTCTCTAATCGAATATCATGTGCTAACTCACCTATGGTGTCCCAACATTGTTTCTTTTCTCTGTAATTAACTGGAATGTAGATATTAAAGAGACTTACCAATTTTCTTGATTCCTTGTGACAGAGTTGCATGAATATCCAATGGGTTTCCACACTCTCTTGCATTAATTCAAATTTTGCTTCATCCCAATGAGTGCCAATACCTCCTTATGCTCCTCTGGACGAGACAACTCTGCTATGTCTGTTACACCCAAAAGTTGTCCTTATGCTCAATCCCCTGAGGTTTTCTGGCCAAACCATCTTTTGGAAGAGTTGTTTGCTCAGTTCTAGGAGGCCTGACACCCTTTGCCTTCTGACATAGAGTGTCAGCCTAGCCTCACACCTCTTTCATAATGAAAAGGTGCATTGGTGACACTTGTTTCTTAGGGACAAGGAGTGCCGACACCTCCTGCTAGTGCATAAGGAGTGTCAACATTAATAAAATGGAAAAAAGAGAAGATTTAAAGAACCTTCTAGATGAAAGTCCTCGTGGATACTTATCAAGTACTTAGAGTAGGTGGAATTTGTACCCCTAGCCTCTAGGGATGATCCCTCACCTTCCTCCCAAAATATCTCAACCCCTTTGGGCCCTATTTTTCCTATATATACAAGCTTCATGGACCATGATAGGGGAGGACCAAGAGAGCACCTTTATGCTACTGAAATCATTGTTGGTAAAGGAGGCAAAGAGTGTGGTTATGGGTAAGATTTGTAGAGCTTGTAGAGCTTGTGGTTGTGAGTCAAAAGATGTCATGAGAACAAAGCTTCAACATCAAGGCTTTGGTTGTAGTTTTCTTCTATTATCCTATTAATACAAATGTGTTCCCATTTCCCATGATTGATTTGAGTTAATATCGGTTATTCATTACTTTTCTCCTGGATCATTAGCATAGTTCGTTAAAGTATCTTGTTGCTTTCATTTTTGCACTTTGTTCCTTACATTCTTTTGTAGGTACAACTGATCATAAGAGAATCTGCAAGGCAAGGATCACCTTCACAGTGAGGTAAGAAATCTTGATATTCAAGTAGTTTAACAGTATCGAGAGATGAACCATTAATGTGAGTCTTTTGTTCTATATCTGCCCCATGTAGACTAGGGAAATAATCTTTGTCCACATTGATTGAGAATTTCCGATAACAATGTCCTTTTTTCCAAAATAAGTTACTGCTTCGAAGAAAGTCACCTTCCTCTATTTTTGTCTCCTAGATAAGAAGGATATTTGGGTTTTCCATTCTTACTAGATTTTTCATTGTGATTTCTTTTAAATTTAGTTCTTAGGCCTCGACAATTCCAGGATACAACCTTCATTATTTTCTTTTTGGGGGGGTTTGGACTCCTTTGGAGCCTTGACTTTGGTTCCTAATGGGCCTGGTGTATATGGAGATTAATTTTTCCAGAGAAGGTTGCTTGCCATGTAGTTTGTCTTTATAAGTTGCTTCATCTTGCCTTTAATGGTGTATTGTTCATCCTCTTGTGTGATTTTTCCCCTTCCTATGGGATTCGATAAATTCCCTTTCTTCCTCCTCTAATTCCTCCGAGATTTGCTCTTCCTATGATGGTTTCATGATGGGCTCTAAGTCTACGATTGTCGATATTTTTTGGGAGGTTGGCTTTCCTTATGGGGGATTTGGCTGCTCTTGTGGATCTAGCTCTATTTCTTCTATCCCCTCTGGTTGTGTGCTCAAGATTGCAAAATTATTTTCTTGGATGGGAGGATCCATGGTTTCCCCTGTTGCATTTGTTTTCTTAGATTTAGGGCCAGAAGGACCAACCCCTGTCCTTTGTCTATAATTTTTAACCTTTTTCCAACCTTTTGCCTTGTCTTTATCTACATGTGGGATAATTTCTTATGGTAGTTCCTTGCAAAATGGCCATACTCATGGCATCCCCGACACTTGAAAGGGAGTTGTTTGTAGTCTATCTTTTTCTCATGCAACCAATTTCCTATTGTAAGCTTGACTGCTTCTGGTAGCCCTACCTCTAGGTCAACTTCAACACACATCCTGCCATAGGCATATTGCTATTTCAGATCTACCTGATCTATAAGCTTTCCCAAATTATTTCCAATATGTTGAAATGATTCCTGATTCCAGCAGTGTATTGAGAGATTCGACAAAAGAACCCATACCAGTACTACTGTTGGGACTTCTTTAGAAGGGTCAGGATCAGAAGTCCATCTATTTAATTACATACCTAGAGGACCCATGAAGTATAGACCTTTGCGAAAAAATCATATCTCAGTATTCCTTGGATATGAATTCAAAGAGAAAAAACCCTCTTCCCATAAAATATGAGGTTACACTGTTCAAGATCAATGGCCTCCAGTTCTTCTAAACCCAAGATTTTGTGGTTTTAGGGGAAGGACACAGCCCCGTGAACTGACCTACAATGGCTCTTGTTGTCAGTGTCAGTGCAACTTTCATTGGGCACTATAGGGGAAGGGACACAACAAGTGCTTCCCCTAACCTCTTTACAAATATGGAAGTCTCCAAATATTTCTTTTCTGATTGCGCTGCTATCAATTTGAAGGCCTCAATTGCCAGAGGAAGCGGAGGCGGAGGGGGTTCGGTGGATCTTCCTGTGACTATCATAGTGCAGGACTCGACAGCTTTCCAAAGGTCCTCTCTGATTGTGGACAGGGATCTGGGTCGGTCGCCTTTTAAAGATCCTCATCAGTCTCTCAAACAACTGCTTCCCCACTTGTAAAACTTGTTTCTTTTTAACAGAAACTGGAAATTTTTGATTGATTAAAAATGGTTGTATCCCAGCCAGGCGTACAAAGGGGAATTCAGAAAAAGAGGGCTGATGACCTCTATCAGAACAGTCAGCCTTCTTATGAGTGCTTTGAGAAGTGAACCCCAAATGCTTCTGATGCTATTTCGAGAAAAAGATTGCTTGCAAGAGTGGACTCTCATGAATTGTGAGCAAAGAAGAATATAGAAACAAAACATTAAATAGGCGGAGAGGAATGCCCCTTAATGAAAGGATCCAATTTCTTCTGGGAGCCCGATATGATGTTTGAGGTTGCTTCCTTTTCTCTACGTTCTTTATTTGTCTTTCGCCCTCTGGTGAGGGGAGGAGAAGGAGCTGAAAATTCTTCGGATTCAGAGGTTCCCTCTGACGAAGGGAGTGAGGATGCCAGTATTGCCTGGGTTGGGGTCTCATGAACCAAAGCGTTGGGATCTTTCTTAGAACCTGGAGAAGCAGGTTTTGGAGAAGCTTGTTCAGCTGCCTCCAAGGAGCCAAGGGGACTAGGGATGCCCAGCTCTAAGACATCTGTAGCTTTAGGTTCTTGTGCTTCATCTTCCTGGAGAACTTCAAAACTATTTTTGTTTTCCGGTCGTGGAGTATCTGCAAGAGGAGAATGATCTTGAGGAGAAACCTTGTGTTGAGATGCTTGAGGCTCCTTTTGCCGGGGAGGACCGCGTCAATTAGAAACTGTCTGGAACTCTATATCTTTGGAAACTGGGAGATTTACTGGTTTCTATGGTTTTGCAAGCTTGGGGCAGCTTTTGGCAAAGTGGTTGTATACATGACAGAAGTTGCATTTGAAAGGGATTTGCTCATAATCCAGATCTTGAATGTGGCTCCATTCTCCTAATGTGAGCTTCAGGGCCTCTGGGAGCCCTTTTTCTAGATTCACTTCTACGCAAATATGGGCACATCTGTACTGACCCCCATTTGGTTCTGCAGTATCTAGATATCGACCTATCTTATTACCAATGTCAATCAAAGTGCTTTTCCCCCAAAGATGAAGAGGGAGGTTATGAAGTCTTACCCAGAATGGAGCGACAGTGATCTTTGCTTCTGGGTTAAACCTGAGAGACCATGGGGCTAAGAACAGACCTCTCGAGCCCATGAAGAAAGGGCCCGAACGAAAGACTAGGTCTCTTTCTTCTTTATTTGAGAACAGGAATACAAAAAACCCTCGGCCAGCTGCAAAGAGAGAAACTTGTCCTTGCATAAGAGGGTTCCAATGTTCTGTGATCCAGAGCTCCACCACCTTAGGGCTGGGCCACAACCCTGTGAACTTACCAATGAGGGCTTGCTCAGAGAGGATGAGAGCTTTCTAGCATGGATTTATAGGAGAGAGCTCCAGAGAAGGGATCTCGTCCATATTTTTCATGAACTTGGATGAAGAATGTGAAGCTACCTGAGGAGTGGCAGCTTGAACAAGGACCTTGAAGGTGGCAAGTTGGGCATGAGAGCCCATTTCCTGAGAGCACTCCACGTTGAAACCATGAGGAGAAGTGGCAGCCAAAGGGAACCCCATGCTGATGCACGGCGGTAGCCAACGATCTAGCCAGAGCTCGGCTCTACGTAGCAAGGGAGGCGGCGGCTAGGGAAACCCTAGCTGCGGTTCAAAGAGTCGCTCCGCCATTCCATTCCCCTCATCCACCCAAAGTTCCACTTGTAAAACTTGTTATCTTGTATAAGAGCTCATATTTATTTGGCTATTATGTTTTCATTTTGACTTTCAATGATGTTGTACTAACTAGTACATCACATAGTTCAGTAGATTTTTTAATTCCTCCAATGCTATAACATATATATTATCTATGAAGTAGTTGTAAAACTTGTTATACTCGATAGGAGCTCATATTTATTTGATTATTATGTTTTCATTTGACTTTCAGTGATATTGTGCTAACTAATGCATTGCATGGTCAAGTGGAGTTTTTAGTTCCTATAATCACACTTCCAAGTTCCGAGAATGTAAAATCAACTTTGTCCTAAGTACACAAATGACTACTCCAATTGATGTACTGAACTTAAATTTCATACCTACACAATACTGACTCAAATGATTTTTACGCTCATATTGGATAACTTTATCATCAAAGGAACTAAAGATTAATTATGACTTTTGATGCTTAAAAAACATTTGAAAAAAGTATAAAACTCGAGCTTTAACCTTGTAAGAGATCATTTTTACACGGTAGCAAGGTATACAAATGAGTTTGATTCAATCAAAGAGAAGTTGCAATGACCTCAAAAAATTTACAAGCTATTTGAAAGTCAGAAGGGGCCTCCACAACAACAGGTCCATACCATATTACAACACAAAACAGGAAAAGTAGTTATCTTGGGGTGTCCGCAAACTTATAAAATAATTCCACTTGATAGAAAAATGTTCAATTCCAATGATAGTCCATTGACAATACAATAATGTCACAAAGTATTGACTACCAAATAATTTCTATAAGATTGGAAATTCAATGGAGACAAATTGTGTGAACCTAATATTATTTACTCTACAGTTTGTGTGGTCTCCAAAGATATAATTTATTGTTTTGTTGTTCTTGACAACCCAATTTGACTCTCATGCATGAGATCCAAATTTAACCATAGCAATGAAATACTAGTGAAGGGCATAATATCTATAACTTGTACATTTTACAGCCTATGCAAATAGTTCCACCGTAGTTAGAAATCAACGTGTTTTACTTCATCCAATGATAGTTTCGTAGTCCAAAAGTAACTAATTATGTCATATAATTTATAGTGGTTAGAAATCATTGTTTTTTACTTTATACAATGATACCTTCATAGTCGAAAATGACCTAATTATATCATATTATTTATAGTGAACACTTGGTACTCACTATAATCAGATTAAAATGATGACTTGTGATTTAATACCTACAAATTAACAATGCAAAAGTTAAACATTAGAACAGACACACAAGTGAAGTTGGGATATTCAAATAGGAAATCAAATTAAGGAATTTTAGTATGATTGTAGGGGCAGCAATCATCATTCCTGGGATAGAGGATAGTTTCACAACCATAATTAAAGGTTAAGGGTTGGAAGTCCATTTCTTATGCACGACATGTATCATAATTTGAAATTACTCAAGTTGAGTTAAGTTTACTGACATCATTAATTAATCAAATTCTTGTATTCTTGTTCCAAGAAAAAAAAATGTATTTTCATTCATTTTTAACAAAAATGCATTCTTTAGTGCCAAATGATAAGAGGTGATCAAAATATAATATCACTATGCAGTTTGCAAAAGTTTTCAGTCAGTAAACATGAAATTTCTATATCAGATCTAGTGAGCTGAATAAAAGTTCGCTCACACACATACTACCAAAATATTTGGAATAGTATATAAAAATCCATTTGGATAAAAGAATATATGTATAAAAGTATGAGATAAGATATATGATTTACATTTACATTGGTAGGGCTTTATATAAGCCTTATTGTGCCTTTTCAAATGAAATGGTACATCTCTTTACTTCTTTTCTAATTAACTATATTTATATTAATAATAAATATTGATATTTAATATTTATATATTTATATATTATGTTATAATTTTTATATAACATTGCCTCTCTCTTAGAAAGCCTTTGTCCTCAAAGCCTTATAATGTTGTTGCATCATTCCTTGTTACATCGTAGCTGACAAAACATGTCGATACAAACTTCTAAGTGTAGAGAATAACTTTCGATATGTTGACGGATCAATCCATCCCAAATTGATTTGTTGTTGACTGTTGGGATTCCCTACTGATATGACATCAAGAGCTTTGATCAAATTAGTACTGTTATATTTCGATTTTTCCCCTTTTTAATATATTGATTTTTATGACTGGGGTGTCGATAGAGAATTTTCACAATGTCATTTTCTTTTACGAGCGTCGTCTTTTGAGCATTGATATGAGTTGGAAGTTATATTTTCATCCCTTGAGGTTTTAATGTTTTGTTCTGTATATTTTCCAACTTGTTTTCTAATTGCATGTTGTCACTTTGAAAATTCTTAATCAATTCTACTTGCAACTTTCTATCATCTTCGGACTTCTTAAGTTGTTCCTTAAGATCTTCGTTATGATTTCTTATGCAGTTATTTTCTTCCTGCTTGTCTAGAAGTTTTCCTTCAATGTCTTCTGTAGAGTGTTATGCCTTCCAACTATTTTTCAACTTTTTAATTTTTGTGACTAACGTCTTATTATGGTACTTTAATCTGAAAATTTCTTCGGAATGATTGGATTATGCTTTATTACTTTTTGTGATCTCCAACTGGTGTGCCTTTTTAGAATCGTCATTTTGTTGTTGAACTTTTATCTGTTGTCGACACTGGCCGACTTATGATTCTTGATCTTTTAATTTCTTTCGTATTTGCGTCAGTTCTTCATCATTATCGTTAACAATTTTGTTCAAGTGTATTATTTCTTTTTTATACACATTTAATTGTTTCTTTATATCCTGATTTTTAATCTCTGATTTAAATAATTTTCATCTTTTAATTCCTCAATTTTCGCAAACAATTTTTTTTATATCATTTTTTTGTTCAGAAGTTTATCATTCTTTGAACTCCTTTTGAATCTCGTGTATTTTAATCCTTATTTCCAAATTAGTATTCATGTCTCGCAATTCATCATTGTCTATTTGATAACGCCTTAATTTGGCTTCCATGGTCTTTGACTTCTTCGATGATAGACAGTTGTTCTTTTGATTTTGAATTCTTTGACAATCCTTCAATTGACTTTGACTTCTTCGAAGCTCTTTCCTTTGATTTTGACTTTTCAACGATAAATTGTCTTCCTTTGACTACTTCTTATCTTCTTCTTATTAGGTTAAATAACCTTTTTCCTTTTCCAAAAATAATTAGTATTTCAACTATATATATATATATATATATAT
>LPNX010631732.1:1804105-1821539 GCA_001517045.1 Pseudotsuga menziesii
ATGACTTGCTCGTCAGAATGGCTATCTCAGTCCCTGACTGAGTGTTCCTGGTAACTGACCAGGTGCCTCCATTCCCAGAATGGCAGTCAACACTCATATCTGACATGGAAGGCAGTGAATCCTCTCACCATGACAGAATGGCTCAGCCCTTACATCTGACCTACTCGTCAGAATGGCTTTGGATCTCTAGCACTCATATCTGACATGGAAGGAACTGAATCCTCTCACCATGACAGAATGGCTCAGCCCTTACATCTGACCTACTCGTCATAATGGCTTTGGGTCTCATCACTTTCTCTTGGAAGGAACCTCGATCTGGAGAACACCAAGTCTCTCTCTGAAGTACTCGAACTTCAGATTAGCCAATGGCTTCGTCAATACATCAGCTATCTGTTCCTCCATCGCAATATACAGGAGCTTCACTGCTCCTCTCTGCACCATATCCCTGATATAGTGATACTTGATCTCGATATGCTTCGACTTGTCATGGAACACTGGATTCTCTGACAACTTCACGCAACTCTGGTTGTCACAATGTATACAAGTAGCATCCAACTGAAGATCAAATATATCAGACAGTAGCTTCTGCAGCCATACTGCCTCACAACTAGCTGAACAAGCTACGACATACTCTGCTTCAGCTGTACTCAGTGCTACACAGGATTGCTTCCTGCTAAACCAAGCGATCACACCTGATCCCATACTGAAGCAACATTCTGAAGTACTCTTCCTGTCGATGGCACTGCCTGCCCAATCTGAATCAACATAACCCTCCAGGTTAACCTTTTGATTCCCATCGTACTTGAGTCCATAATCAACTGTACCCCCTACATGCTTTGCAACCATCAGGTGAACATGTCTCAATGTGTTCACAGCAAAGCAAATGTATGGTCTCAGGTACATCAAGGACCCAATCATCTGACGATACATCGTAGCATTAACCGTCTCTGATGAAGCATCACTTAATAGCTTCATGTTTGATGCCATAGGTGTGGTCATGCAATCCATCATCCTGAACCTCTTCAGGATCTCTACTACATACTTCCCTTGTCCAAGGAAGACTCCATCTGCACTCTGCCACACCTCCATACCTAGAACAGTAGTGCATCGACACATAACAGGAGCATCACTGGTCTTCTGTCTTCAACCTTGAAGCAAAGGTTGAAATCTGCTTTACTCTCAGTAAAGCCTAGAGTCATCAGTAATCTGCCCATCCTATCATACCATGTCGAACCTTAGATCTTCTGTAGTCACTCCCTCTGAGGTGAAGCATCATACTCCCTCTATCTTCTGTGCTCTATGCACTGAAAAAATTCTGTACCGGAGTGACAAGTAGTTTCCTATGCTACTAATATTCTATGTGACCATCTAGTGCATAGACTTACACCTTCAACCTTGTAGCAAAGGTTAAGATCTTCATCAATCTCATCATGTATGTGTTTCAACTCTTACTGGCTGTAAATGTCTCTTCGTAGTCTAGGCCTTCCTTTCATGAGAAGCCTCAAGCTACGAATCTTGCTTTGTATCCCACGATGTTTCCATCTACTGCATGATGGAGCTACGAACTTCTCTTCAGGTCTCGATACTGCGCCCTGACATCATTCTTCTTGAACTGGTCTTCCCTATCTTCTTGGTGGCTGGAAGGTTTTCCATCAATGATGTCACTGCACTCGTCATATTATTCTTTGTCTTTGAACTATCGTTACTTGTTCTTCGGAACAAGTCTTCATTCTTCTTTGCTTGTAGGCGATTATGTATGTGGTCTTTCCTACAAGTCAAATGCATTTGTATGGTTAGAAACATTTCATAAGGAATATTCATACTAGAAAATACTTATGCATAAATATATATGATCATGCAACTACTTTAGCCAATACAACATTCATCCATATCTCACTGAAACTTTCTAGATGCCTTCCATCTCTACCAGGACAACATTGAGATTGTGCACTAATCCAATATGTCAGCAAAGAGGTTTCATTCTAGATAAGTAGCAATGGAGAATTTGTATAGCACCATGAGCTACTTACCCACCACATGCATATTAGTAGTATGTTGTCATTAATGCAAACATCCTATCATGCATAATACAATAAACAAATGCATAACAAAACAATATCATGGAATGACAATTGAATACTTATCTTTATTTGTTTCATGGGTAGACTGCTTCTTGATCCTTCAACTTCATCGTCTTCTTCATTCATGATAGCATCGTTTCTTATCCAAATGCTAGGATGGATAAGAGGTTCTTCAAGAGTTGAGTTCTTCATATTCCTCATTGCTTGAGGGATCTTCTTTGGATGGCAAGATCTTGATCTTCAATTGCTCCCATCTTCTCTTCTCTTCTTATGATTCAAGCTTCTTCTTCTTTCCAAAGTCTACTGAAATGTAATCACTTAGTTTTGGAACACATTCCTTGAATGAATGAATTCCACGATCCTGGGAGGCCATTCAAGGTGGCCATCACCACTTCTGCATTCTTCACCGCTTCAAGTTGTTCTTGATTTGAGAGACTCTTATGACTGCATGGTCTCTGCATTCTGGATCTTCACATTCTTCAACTGGTTTCTTTAGGTCATATTCTGATTTTGTTCTTCCCTTCAAATAGCTTGAAATTCAGGAAGACCTTCAACAGCTTTGCTTGCAATAGGTAGTGCTCTGTAATGCACATGTGCAAGAATTCTATGCCAAAGCTCATTTGGCTCTACTGTGTCATGGTTCAAGGCTTGTTCTGGATGGCCCTTCAATTCATACAAGCCTCCTTCTTGTTCTCCAATCACTACCGCATCATCGATAGTCTTTCCTTTTGGCCACATGATGACTTGACCATCTATGAAAGCAACCTGCATTCCAGAGTCTAGCTTGTATGAAGATTTCCCACTACCTTTTATTGGATATTGGTAGTCATATACTAGTTTCACCTTGTGAGGTGATTCATGTTCTGATAGTCTTACAAAGGATTCCTTGAATCCCATCATATGTTTGGAAGCCCCACTGTCTATAAGCCAATCATCACTTCCATGAGTAATGTTACCTGTGAGAGCTGATATTAGAACATATTCATCCTCGCTTGAAGAATCTTCACTTTCATATTTGGATCTCTTTCTGGATGGTTCATCATCCTCTGCAGCATGAGCATGATGTCTTCTTTGGCCTTGACCAAGTTCTTCTTAGGAAAGGCTTCTAACCTCGTCTCCCTCTGAAACTGGAACCTCTATACTCATGTAGGTGTCCAATCCATTTTCTTCAGAGAGATCATATACTTCCAAGCTTGGAAGTTGTCAACTTCCCCAAGCTTGTCACCAAGCTGATGTGACATATCATATTGAAAGGAGAACCTCAAATGGAAATAGCAAAGGATTAGATCTTACCGATTTGAGATGTTCATCCTTGTCCCGGCGTTCGCTGATCTAGGGTTTGTCACAGAAACCCTAATTTTCAAAACTTGGAATATTTTAGATCTGATTGGACAAACAGATAGATCTCTTCAAATGGAGCTGTCCAATGTACTCCTTTTCTGAAAACAGTGGAGGGAAGCTCCCGGAACAAGAAGCCCTAATTTTCCAATTTCTTTTGCAGAAATGCCTGTTACTGTTTCTGTGATATCTCCAAAATTAATGCTCCTCTATGTCTGAAATTTCATACTGAGGTAACCTCGCATGTCCCTGATCCAAAATTGTAGGTTTCATCAGAATTGGTTTCACCATTTGGGATTTATGATCCTCTTCCCAAGGTGACCTGTTACAGGACTGTTCAGAACAGCGAAGTTGTACGAAATTCCACGTGTCACTGGTTCATCTTCTAAGTCTGATCTTCGGACCACCAAAAGTATAGTCCATGCCCTTTTCGGAACATCTTCAGGAATTCCATTTGGACCTCTGTAGCCCAAGATATTGCAGATCTCCCCAGATGTCCTGTTTAGGGATGATTTCTGGAAGAGGTTGGAACCCTAAATTTGAGAGATCATATCTCCCAGAATATAGCGAATCTGAGGCTGATTTTTGGACACAGTGTTCATCAGGATTTTATATTCAGTCCCTGCAATTTTCAGCTTTTGAGACTTCGCCAATCTCAAAATATAGTGACTGTACCAAAACTTAGCAGTTTTAGTATTTAGGGTTTTTCCTAGCTCAGGGTCAAACTAGGGTTTGAATTTCCCAGAGATTTACCCAACCAAATTTCTTGATCCAGGTCTCTAAACTTCAGTTTTGATGAGGAGAATAATCCTATGCTAGTCTCACTCAAAAATTCCTCTTCTATAGAAAGCCCTAATTTTCGCATCGAAGACTGAAAATGCTCGGAATCAAATTTCGCTTCGACAGAAAGATGCACCATTCAATGGAGTGTCATCCTAGCATACTTTTGCTGAAAACCTGTGGAGGAAGATCCACAAAATAGGAAGCCCTAGTTCCTGTAGCTGCACAATGTCTTCTTCTTAGGTTAGCTTTGATACCATGTTAGTTTTTTCAACATTTAAGCTAGCATTATGTTAGGATCTTTTCATTGAGAGAATAACAAGCACAACAATAACATAAGCACATCACAAGAGACAAGAGACACAAAGAGTTTTGATCGGGGAAACCATAAATGGAGAAAACCCTGCAACTTCCTCTAAGATAGTATCACCACAAGATGTGAAACCCAAAACAGTAAGATGCATTCCCAACACAGCAATAGCCTTCTGTCTTCTGTCAAGCCAAAGTATTTCCTTCTCCAATAGTGCGCCACACTTGAGAGAGCAAGTGATGTGTTTCACAAGTGATAAATAGAGAGACTCTCACTCTCTATTTATATTCGTCCGTTCACTTGAATTGCACTTTCACACGTAGGCTCGACCTAATATTACTTACCCGAGCCTACACCTTAATTAGTGTATAATAACTAAAGTGCCCCGAAAACTGTGGGGACTTACCTAATGACTTGATATGACTTATTTACATTATTAATCCTTTCGATCGGAGCATCGGGGCATGACCACATGACTCAAATACATAATAGAAACATCTCGGAATAAACATCGGGTTACAATACATAGAATACATAGAAGAATACATTCCGAAGTTACATATACATCAACACCATGACCATGAAATTTATAGCTCTGAAGTCTATCCTAGGTCAGAACACAATTATTAAGTATGAGCTAGAAATATGCCCTTAGGAGTCTCTCTAATATTGCAGATAGCCTTCCACCACTTGATTCTGAGAACAATCGAAGACAGAGACTCATACCCAATTTTGCAAAATACAACCCACCCATATCATTATAACTCCATTGTAGATCATCCTCCTCCCTATTGATTCCAACATGTCCATTAACCAAGAAGTCCACAAAGGCTTTCCAATATCCTTCCAATCCCCAGTCATCCCAAGCTCCTTAGGCAACAACCATCATGTCACCAAACTTTATCAACACCTTGTTTAGCAATTCTATGAAGAGTCACAATAACCATGCTTTGAAGATGATAAATGAGCCCATTCGGAAGAAGTTGCTCATTGGGAAGTCCCAACACTACATCTCTCCAAGTATAACTGGCCTCCTATTCCAAAACTTCCAAACCAAATGGATTCCAATGATCAGGAACACATTGGATATGGACTTCCACTGATTGGAGTAACCCCTAACCCCCTTATCCCTCCAACGAATACAATCCATAACCGAATCAGTCACTATATATTTAGCAATCAAAATTTTCTTCCATAAACTATCCATCTTCAAAAAACTCCATAAATATTTT
Organism: Pseudotsuga menziesii; assembly: GCA_001517045.1. Classification (NCBI taxonomy): domain Eukaryota; kingdom Viridiplantae; phylum Streptophyta; class Pinopsida; order Pinales; family Pinaceae; genus Pseudotsuga; species Pseudotsuga menziesii. The sequence goes on from LPNX010631732.1 coordinate 1,809,847, forward strand.
GCAGCCAATGCCTTATTAAAAATGAATATATTTTTGAGCCCCCACCCCCCATACCTTTTAGGGGTAGCTAAAGCACGTCGACTGACAAGATCAAGAGACTTACCTTCCTTATCATTCCTCCATAGAAAATTAAAGAACATATTTCTTATATTATGTAGAGCCCCCATTGGAATCTTGGAAAGGAGGTGCCAATATACCATAATGGCCTCCATTGTAGATTTAACCAAAACCATCCTACCCCCCTAGATAACCATCAATTGCACTAGGACTAGTTTGACAATTATATGGGACATGGTTATTCTAGAAGGCACGAGACTCCTCATATTTACTAAGAACATACAAATCCAATTTCTCAACACTAATCTCCATACCGGTAGTCTTACAAAAGTAATCCGACACCAATATTAATCGCTTGCACGTGGAGTTAGCTTGTTTACATAACCAAAATATATCATCCATGAACATAATATGGGCCAGAGACTTCCTACCATTGAATGAAACACCCCTGATGTTGTGTCGATTTTGTTTAAAATGATGGATCTGCTCAAACCTTCTACCACTAACAATAACAAATACGATGAAAGAGGACAACCCTGATGAATCCCTCTAGAAACCTTGGAGAAAGAGGACCCCATACCATTAATCATAACCATGAATACTAAGGAAGTCACACAGCTCATGATCCAGTTAGCGAGTTCTAAATTGAACCCAATGTGAAATAACACCAATCTTAAAAAGAGCTAGGAAGCCTTCTCATAAGCTTTTGATAAGTTAAGTTATGACTGCCACCTACATATCATTAGTTTTTAAAGAATGAATGTCTTCCTGTGTTGCACCCACCGCCTCATGAATGAAGTGACCCTTCAAAAAATCAAACTGCTCTATAGACATATAATAAAAAAGAAAGGGCTTGATACGAATAGCCAAAAAAAATTCCATCATTTTATACACCCCATTATAGAGGGGAATAGACTTGAAGTCCTCGAAGGTGATAGGCTTGTCCTTCATAGGGATTAAAGCAATAAAAGTAGTATTAAGAGATTCAAGGACTTCTCCAGATAGATGTACATATTCTACAACTCTAAGGATATCATCACCTATAAGCTCAAAAAAAAATCAGGTAAAATTTTGGGCCACCCATCTGGCCCTGGACTCTTATCTATTCAAAAAAAATTTAGGGCACTGAAAAGCTCCTCCATGGAAACTGTTTTAAATAAATCACCACTCTCCTCCTTAATCAACATTTTAGGAAATTTATGGATAATATGAAGTATTCCCAACATATCAATTTGTGCCACATCCAAATATAGCCTATGAAAATGAGAGGTCACCTCTACCCCCGAATCCAAAAAGCCCCTCACATGATTCACCAAGTGATATTGAACATCCCAAATAGTATTAACATTCTTGTGATGAACCGTCCTCTTCTCAAATAACTTGGTATTCTGATCCCCTGCCTCCAACTTAAGAGCTCTACTTTTCAGATGTAATTCCTGCTCAATGTCTTCCAACAACTTCAATTTCTCTTTCTCCAAAAAAGTGATTTCTTCCTTTTGATTATCAACAAGAAACACACGAGCATTAGAGTTATAGAGCCTCTCCAATTCTAGTTCCACTTCCAACAATCTGCCCTCATGGACCTTCCGACAATAATCATTCTATTCCCTTAATTTTTCTTAAGTGCCTTGAGATTCACAACAAACTGACTAGAAGCCCGCCCATGACCAACTTGAAAGTGAACCCAAAAGGATTATACTAGGGAGTGAAAGCAATCTAAATCAACCAGGTTGAATTATACTTAAAGGGATCTCTCGACTTATCCATGGAAGCTCCAATTTTCAGGAAGATAGGAAAATGATTAGAGAAGATGCAAGACCCAACCTAAGATTTAATCACATGTCTATCTTCAAATAAGGGAACATTCATAAAAAAACCTGTCAAGTCTTTTGTGAATACCTTGACCACTAGTATGCTTTTTGGACCAAGTAGGCTTAATCTCCACAGGCTTGACATCTATCCATCCATTCATGGTAAAAAGCTCATGAATATCCCCAACTGCAACATCTTCACAGGTATTCCAAACCCAACCTTTTCCACAGAGAGCATGAAATTCAAGTCGCCTCACACAATTAATGAGTCGACCTTGTAACAATTGTTCTCCAAAACAAAAGACCAGAACTCCAATTTGTCCACATATGGGCCATATATATTGAGTACCAAAAAGGTTTGGTCTAACTCCATGCTATGGACTTCGACCCCTAGGGTTGAGTTTCCATCAAAAACATCAAGAACCTGTAGATTAGAAGAAGCCCGTGAAATCAATCCCTTAGAGCTACCTCTATTATCCACATAAAATCAACAAAATTGAGGAAACAACTTCTCTAATTGACTAACAATCTCCACTCCAATTGCCATAGTTTCTTGCAACAACAAAATAACAGGTTTCTCTGAATCTACCAACTACTTGAGAGATAACATTATGGCCCACCCTCCAAGGCCATGAACATTGATAGGAATAATATTCATTAAGAACTACCCTCATGGGGTTTGCTTGCTCTAAGTACCCCTGATAACTATAACTAACGAACCTGAGATATTTCATGCTTCACCTTCTCCTTTGCATGGTGCATTTTGGATTTCCTCTCGGGTTTCCCTACAGATTCCAGAGGACACATCATTTCCAAGCCTTCAATACTTACTCCACTTTTAACACTGGAGTGCAAAAAGTAAGGCCCCCTGTTGCCACTACTGGAGTAACTATCTTTTTTATCTGAAAGCGATCTAAGTCGGGCAACCAAATGCTCAATAACCTCCACCTTATCTACTAACACATCCCTTGTGGTAGCCACAATATATGGCACCGTGTTATCTTCTACTTGAAGATCAAAAACCCCTGAACTATCCACCACCTTTCATGCAACTTCCATGACATTTTCAACAACCTCCAAAGTTCCAGTTTTCTCCATAGCCAGCTTACCACTATCTTCCCATATATTCACAATTTTCGTCATTTGACTGCACTAAAGCTCAAACCCTTCCATAAGGTTAAAAAAAAATAGGCAATTTATCTTCCTCCGCACCCAGATCAGAAGGAAGGACAACGTCCTTGATAATCTAAGTCAACTCCTCCTTTGTCGCCAGCGGTGATTGAATGGGTTCGTCATCACCATCCACTTTCACATACAGTGAATTACTTTCATCCCCCTCTAGCACTTCTTTATGCTTCCATATTTTCTTCACATATTGTAAATTGCAATCAACCACTAAATGCTCATAAAGATGACAATGAGCGCACCTGAAATGAACATTCAGGTAGTCCAAAGGTTGTGAAAATATGTACTCACTAGAAACCAGATTAATAGATTCAAACGGACCTTGACTAGCGTCCACTTCCACAAGGATTCTAGCCACTAACCTTCTGTGATTCATAAATAAATCAATGTCCATCGCCACAAATTTGCCAACAACATACCCATTAGCCTTAAATCCTTCATGTGACGAAAATTCAAGAGGTAGGAAGGGTAATTTCACCTACATAGGGAAAAGAAGCCAATGTGTCCTTTCTAGGATCGATCAAGGTATGTCAGGGTTTCAAATCCATTGAGCATTTCCCACATAACTAGGCTTGGTGCAATATAGCTTCAACATCCTCCATCAACTTAAATTCAAACCCTAACTAACCACGCAGAAGTCCAAAAATATTCAGAGAAGAACTAATGATCTTAAACCAGGATTCTTCTACCCAATGCTCTATAGCAGCTTCTGAAAGTCGTCATCCACATAACTGCCCAATAAGAACTCTAGAAGACAATTTAGGGATCTCCATCACATGAATGTCTCTACCAACCACTATTTCCTTACCAAAGTCTTTGGATTTTAACACTTTCTTCTTTCTTTTCCCACTAGCAACAACACCATAAATAGGGCTCCCCGGAACTCTCATAGAATATCTATCCAAGACTATCCACTAGACCTTACATTCACCATTTCTATAACCTTTAGATACATCTGAGCTCTCCACCACCTTCTTCAAACCCACAAATTCAACGCTCAAATAATCATTGAACGACCTAGAATGAAAAATGGGAGTACTCTGACAATCATTCCCATGCAAGGAACTAGTACCAACTTCCTCGTATTTTGTTGCACCGCACTGTCCGATCCCATGTGCAAAATTAATGGGGTTATTCATACCTTCCTCAAAAAATGAAACCACCTCACACTCCACCGCCTTACCATCCCCATACCACTTCTCTATACCACCATTCCATAATCTCGAATGTAACCGTTATATTAGCTCCACACTCAGCAGGTGGAGTGGGCCCTTGGCATAAGTACCATCACCCGTGTGTATAAGATGATCCTACAATGAACCGAATCTAGGAAAATCTACGGATTCTGTCACCTCCAATAACTTCCTGACAAACTCTACAGACGCCCTCCCAAGCACATCCCTTCCACCACTCCCAACGGCCTAGGAACCAGCCTCACCACTGAAACCAAACCAAGAGGAAACCTTTTGATCAACTACAAAAATACTAGAGTCATCCAAGTAGTCAATAAGGGTACCACATATGGCCTCCACGAAACCAGAACAGGGCCAAAGCCCAAAAACTGGTGAGAAACCTAAACCATCCAAACCCTATATCTTAATCAAATCCTCGTATATTAGAAATTTGTTTGAGAATTGTGTTGTTGAAAACCATTTGCTACGTCTTTTGACCACAATCTGAGTAATATATAATTTTAGTCCAAAAGGAACCCGAGAGCACCATTAAGCCAATAAAAGTTGTTTTAACGTTTTCTTACCTAAGCTCATTAGGTAATGCCACTGCTCCATTCAATATGAGTAACATCTTCATCAATGAAGATGGATACAAAAAAAGCACCATTAGATTATAGCATCAAATTTTACTACCCGAACTTACATGCATATCTACATTCAACTGTTGTGTTTATGCAACCAAATTAGTACCACATGTTAAAGTTGAGAAACATCGCTTGCTTTGATCTAGGAGATGCTTTTGCACATCGGCATTGTACTTTATCTTTGATATACTTTTGTCATCGTTTGTCAAACATTAATATACTTACCTCATTTGATCTTATATGTAAGTTGTGGGATGGTCACATTATTAAAGTATTGTAACTTTTGAAGATATTCTAGATGTATTGATTGGTCTTGTAAGAGTCATTGAAAGAATCCATGTAAACCTATGAATGTAATTCGGGTCAATAGTCCCCAAGTGTCAATATAATAAATGTTTTTTTATGTCTTTCTAGACAAGTCGACCATGTTAGGTTAAAGGTCAAGTCAACTGAATAATATAAATAGGGAGGTGCTCCCCTTCATTTGTACTCACTCACTCAAGTTGTTTTGCAAGAGAGAGAAGAACTACTGAGCCAAAAAGAAGTTAAAAGCAGTTGTTTGGGTTTTACAGTGCTCTGGTAGAGATCTATAATGAGGAAGTTTTGCGAGGTTTTCTCCCTTGTGATTTCCCCGAGGAAAATCTATGCGTTCTTGTGTTCTTCTGTTTCTGTGTTTGTTAGTCTTTTAGTGATCTTCTAGTGACAAATTGTTTTAAGATATCATCTAAGTAAATCAAGAAAACTTAACATGGTATCAAAGCCAAACTAAAAGGAAACACTGCACAGTTAGGGTTTGTTACTCCGAACTAATCCCTCAATAGATCAACCAGAAAAGAGGGCTCCCTTAACTCGCCCCTATAGAGTGCATCTTTCTGTGAAGACAGATCCAAATTCCAAGAAGTTTCAGTTTTTGACCAGTTACTACGGCCAGGACAAACTAGGGCTTCAATTTTCCTGAGACTCCATCATCAATCTCAAAAAAAAGCAAGATACAATCTACCTCGCCCTAGGGAGGGCCATCTTCTCCACCTCTCAACCCTACTAGGGTTTCCAACTAAGTAATTAGGGTTTCTGCATTAAACTCTAGGTAATCTAGAAGGAGGTCAGTCATAAGTTGTTTTTTTCAAGTAAGTACTATTCCTCCTTGTTCCATTTAAAGTTCTCATTCTATTAAAGATGACAAAGAATACCAAGCTATATGAAAAGCTTGAAGGTGTTTAAAATTCAAAGCATGGAAGTATAGGACCATGCTCATACTACAAGAAAATGATCTAGATAAGTTTGTAAAGGAGGAAGTGTAAGAGCCAAAAGAAGATGAGGCCAAGTCCACGCATGACAAGGATATGATCATAGCTGAAAGGATCATAGTTGACTCCATCAAGGATAACTTGATTCCTCAAGGGAAACTCCAAAATAAATGTTTGATGCTTTGTCTAGTTTATTTGAAAGAAGAAACATCAACATGAAGATGACCTTGAGGAATCACCTCAAAAGTGTAAGAGCTCAAAAATCAGAGACCATGCAACCTTACTTTTAAAGAGTATCTCAAATCAAGGATCAGTTAGAAGCCATTGGTGATACAATTGAAGAAGCGGAAATTGTGATGACCACCTTAAATGGTCTTCCAAGAGATTGGGAAGCTTTTATCCAACGAATTTGTTCAAGATGGAAACTAACAAAATTTCGGAAGTTGTGGGAAGAATGTGTCCAAGAATAAGAAAGGATAACAACTAGAGAAGAAAAGATAAATGACAATGAGGATCAAGCCTTGACAGTTCATACCAAAGGAAAGAACAAAAGGAAGAGTCGTGACCATCCTCATAAGACTAAAGGGTTCAAAAAATCCAAGAAAGACTTCTCAAATTATGAATGCTTCGCTTGTCACAAGTTGGGACACATTGCTATTAACTGTCCCATGAAAGCAGAAAGAGTAAAAAAGATTAAAACATTTCAAGTTCATGTTGCTGAAGATAATGAACAAGAAGTTAAAGAGGAAGCAAAGAAGGATGAAGGCTCCAGTGAAGAATATGTTTTGTTCTCTGCTCTAACAGGATCAGTCTCACCAGGAAATGACACCTGCCTGTTAGGATATTTAGGCACTTAGGAGTTAGTTAAGATTAACTTGTGTAATATATCTGTTAGGTAAAGTGTGTTTTTTTAGTATGCATTTGTAAATATTATAATATGACGGTCACGATATGTTCTAGACATAGAGTGATCCAACGATTCAACTTCTCTTATATCATACCTACCATTGATTTGTGGCTTAAAACCCGATTGGTCTGTGATCTCTATTTAAAGAGCATGGAGGGTCCTTGGCTAGTAGATCGATTATGAGAAGCTCATATGTAACTTTATTTCTTTTGCATAATAAATTGCTCTAAGTATCTATTTGGCTGGGGCCATGGACTGTTTCCTTCTCGAGGGTTTTAACCACGTGACAAACATCGGTGTGTTGATATGTAATCTATTTGTGTGAAGTAGTTGCTCAAGGTGTTCAGTATTCTGGGAGTACCCTGTGTACTCGAACATGGTATCGGAGCGTTTATGAAGAGTCGCTTTCGGTTTTGATCAAGATTTGAAACCAGTGTTGTCAAAACTTTGAAAATGGTTTTTGGTTCTTGAGTTTTTGTGCATTTGTGGCCTATGGGAGCTATGCCATTGCATTCGAAGCGTCATTTCCATTGGAAAATAGTTTTCGTTTCACCGAAAACCGTTTCCGTTTAATCCAGAAACACTCACTTCGGCAAATCTGAAGGTATAATGTTACAGTGACGGATTTGTTTATTTATTTTTTAAATCTCTCATATTTTTTCAGTTTTATTATTAGATCTTTATTGTTTTAGTCTCGAACTGTTGCACATGCGCTTTGTCGTGCACCTTGTGCGATCGCGGCAAATCATAAACAAAAAGGGAAAGTTTTTTTCTTGTCTTCTCGGCTATGTATGCTCTTTGCCATGCATCTTGTGCGATCACGACAAATCAGAAACAACAAGAAAATTCAAAAACGATGAATTTTCGGGTAAGCTACCCAAGATCTAACCCCATTGTGTGGAAAAAGCTTTTTTGTTTTTGTTTTTCATTTCTTTTTGTGATTTGCAGGAAACTTAAAAAAAAAAAAATTAAAAAGAAGTTTAAAAAAAAAAACTTTATCTATCCATTCTTTTAAGTACCTTTTAAACTTAACTCACTTAGTCCAAAGTTACTTTATTTCTTAATAAGTCTTGAGTTCAAGTTTTATTAAGCTACTTTTTAGTGCATGCAATTTATATTTTCAAGTTACTTTATTGTAAAAGTGCATCTAACTTAAATAAAATAAAATAAAAAGTGAGTCACTTAAGTGTTTTAATTTATTGCCGCACTATTTAAAGTAACATTATTGTAAAGTGAACACCACTTATTCTACGAAAGTGATTCACTTAAAAGCAACTTTATTGTAAAGTGATTGTCAAAGGTTGATCTTTGAAAGAGGGGGGTTCTTTTTTTAGTTGGTCAAGTTAATATCTGCCACGTCATTATTGAGGACATCTTCAACATTTTTTTTGATCAAGCATAACTTGATCATCCAGAATCAGTTTTCAGTGCCGTTTTTTTTTAAACCGCATATTTTTTTGAGCTCTTTGCATACAGACAGTTAGTTTCTATTCTTTTAACCATTAATTTACAATATGACCACCCCTTGTGATATTATACTTACAAGTTCCAACTATTTCTCATGGAAATCCCATATGGAGGATGTTCTACGAAGTAGGGGAATTTTCAGGATAACCTCAAGGAAATAAATAGAACTCACTGATGATGATAAAAAAAAAAATGGGTAAATAGATGTGATGAAGCTCGTGAATTGATTGAGATGTCAATCTCTACTGATTTGCGATTCCACATATTTGGAATTGATGAACCTGGTAAAGCTTCAGAAAAGTTGGAATGTGTGTTTGGTAAACAAAATGAAATTTGGGGTCATCAACTTGAGAATGAGTTGATTTCCTTGAATCCAAATGATTTTTCATGCATTCAAGACTATTTATCTAAGTATAAAACTCTTAGACTCTTATGTGCAAAATGCAAGATTAAGAAAGAAGACAAACAATGTATTTATCGTATTCTTTCCAAACTTGGACCTGCATGTTCTGTTTTTGTATCTACATTCTACTCCATTAAAGAATCCTTGACTACAACTAGCTGTCAAGTGCCTAGTTTTGAATCATTTTGTGATTCATTAATTAGAGAGCAAGATAAGCCCATTCATCTTGGAATAATTAACAATGTAGATACATCTAGGAAAGCCTTATTGTCCCAACAAAAAGAAAAGTCCAAGCCTCTCAAGAAACAGAATTTTCATAATAATAATCCAAACAACAAGAGTCCCAAACCCTCTTAGTCAGCTCCTTCTTTAAAAAATGACAAAGGATCCAAGCCAAAAGGAAAGAAGACTGAGCGGCATTGCAATTTTTGTGGGAAAGATAATCATGATGAATCTAAGTGTTTCTAGAAAATGGCAACCTTAGAAGCAACAATGAAGAAGCACCACATCAGCTTAGATTCGTCTTCGGAATCTACCTCTCATGGACATGCACTTTATGCTTCTGGTTACTCTTATATTGCATCTTCTTCTTCTACTTCATTTGAATGGCTCATTGATTTTGGAGCATCTTATCATATGGCTAAGGATTAATCCATATTTTCTACTATGCATGAATGTAACAAATATTTGCTGGTGATGATAGATCTCTAAGTGTTGTAGGATCTAGAACCGTTCCAATAGAAAATGGTCATTTCAGTGATGTACTATGTGTTCCAAAAATTTCTTGCAATTTGTTATCAGTCTATCAAATTACTCATTTAGGTGAAGGTAAAACTGTGATGTTTACACCTCACCAAGTTGTAATCAAGGATTTTAAAAATCCTCAAAATGTTCTTGCTTCTGGAACTGTTGATGATATTACCAGGTTAAACAAATTTACAACTTTGGGTCATCACATTTTCCTTCAGTTTTTGTTGCTCATAGTGATAACTTGAGCAAACTTTGGCATGAGCGATTTGGTCACTTAAATTATCGCTCATTGCAACAATTATGTAAAGACAATATGGTGACTAGTCTTCCGATGGTATCTTGCAATGATGGTGTTTGTTCTGGTTGTGTACTCGAAAAACATCATCATGACAGTTTTGACAAACGTGCCTCTTGGCACACCTTGGTTCCCTTGGAGCTTGTGCATAGTGACTTGTGTGGCCCTTTTCCATCAGCATCATTTTCCGGTTTCAAAAATTTCTTAACTTTCATTGATGACTACTCCGAACGCACTTGGGTTTACTTCATAAAACTTAAGAGTGAAGTATTTAACATGTTTTTAGCCTACAAGGCCCTTGTTGAAAAACAATCTGGTCATCAAATTATTAAGTTAAGATCTGACAATGGAGGAGAATATGTTAACAACAAGTTCACTACTTTCTGCACTGAACAAGGAATCCAAAAACAACACACTGTTCCATATACACCACAACAAAATGGTGTAGCTGAATGGAAGAACCGCACTTTAAAAGAAATGGTTAATTGTATGATCAAATCTAAGGGACTAAGTCTTCAATATTGGGCTGAGGCCATAAATTGTGCAAATTACATAGTTAATCGCACACTCACTAAAGTTTTACAAGGTATAACACCGGAAGAAGCATGGAGTAAAATTAAACCAGATATAAGTCACTTTCGTGTGTTTGGTTGTGAAGCATGGGCTCACATTCCGGATGAAAAATGGAAAGCATTGCAACCTAAAAGTGAAAAGTGCATATTTGTTGGATATTCTGAAGATGTAAAAGGTTATAGACTTATTCAGCCCAATTCACATGATATAATCATTAGAAGAGATGTTAAATTTGATGAAAATCTTCTTATCTGCGAGCCTAACTTGGCGGGTGTGCCATCTTTGGCCTACAAGCCTGATTTGGTGATTGTGTCTTCTTCTTCTTCTTCTTCTTCCAACTTCCTTGATAGGTTTCCAACTCTAGTTTCTGATGATGACAGTGAGGATGAAAATCCACCTCCGCCTGCTCATGTTCCTCCAATTGCACGAGCACCAATGCTTCCTCGATGGGTCCGTTCAACATGTGAAGCAGCTGGTGATCCTAGAGATCAATGTCGAACACGTTCTCAGTTTCAGCGAGCCTCTTCTCTTTTGGCTCAAGTTTCCCAAGAATCATGATCTAGAAACTTTTGCATAAGCTTTAGGAAATCCAGATTGGGATGCAGTTATGGATTAAGAATATCGTTCCTTAATGGCGAACAATACTTGGGATCTTATTCCTCTTCCAAAAGGAAGAAAACTTGTCAGATGTAAATGGGTATACAAAACTAAGTATGCATCAGATGGAAGTGTTGAAAGACTTAAGGAAAGGTTAGTTGCCAAAGTTTTTTCCCAAGTTGAAGGGATTGACTACAATGAAACCTTTGCTCATGTTGCAAAAATGAATTCCATCTGCCTTGTTCTTTCCCTTGCAGCCTTACATAACTGGGAAGTCCATCAAATGGATGTCAAATCTGCCTTTTTACATGGTGATTTACAGGAAAAAATTTACATGGAACAACATTCTGGATATGTTCAGGATAACTATAGCCTTGTCTGTCTCCTTAAGAAATCCTTATATGGCCTTAAGCAAGCTTCTAGAGCTTGGTATGCCAAAATGGATACCTTTCTCCTTGACACTGATTTTTCTAGATGTCATTCTAACCCTAATGTCTATACCAAGAAAGTAGGAAACCATCTCATCATACTTGTTCTTTATGTTGATGATCTTATCCTTACTAGTAGTGACCCTAAACTTATAAC
>LPNX010631732.1:1821575-1839912 GCA_001517045.1 Pseudotsuga menziesii
GTCAAACTTAGGACATTTGCATTATTTTCTTGGTTTCCAAGTCTTGCAAACCCAAAGAAGGAATCCTTCTTTCCTAGTCTAAGTATGCTTGTGACCTTCTTCATCACTTTCACATGGAAGATTGTAAACCAACCCCTTCTCCCTTCCAGAATGGAGTCAAAATTTATGCCACTTGTACTTCCCTTGAAGTAGATGCCACCTTGTATCGTCAGCTTGTTGGTAGCCTCTTATACTTGACTCATTCCCATCCTGACCTTTCCTTTGTCGTTGGTCGTGTTGCCCATTATATGCAAACACCTCATGAAAGTCAATGGAAAGCAGCAAAAAGAATACTTCGATATATTCGAGGTACAACTCAGCTTGGGATTCATTACAGTATAGGGGGGAAACCTTTGTTGGTTGGTTTCATCGATTCAGATTGGGCCAGCGATCCTGATGATCGAAAGTTTACTGCATGTTATGTTTTTAGTTTGGGATCTAGACCTGTCACTTGGGCTTGTAAGAAACAACAAGTTCTTGCTCTTTCTTTAGCAGAAGCAGAATATCGAGCCGTAGTTAATGCTAATCAAGAAGTTTTATGGCTTCGACAGATCCTTTCAGAGTTTGGATTCGAGCAACAGTAGCCTACTCCACGGTGCGACAATCATGCCATCAAGCTTTCCAAATATCTAGTTCTACATCAACGCAACAAACACATTGAGCTACACATGCATTTCATCAGAAATCTTGTTCATGATTGTGTTCTTGAAATGCTCTATTGCCCTACAGATGATCAAGTTGCAAACATCTTCACCAAGTCTCTTACAAAAGCAAATTTTTCTAAACTTTGATCTATGTTAGGAGTTCAGGAATGTGTCCTTAAGGGGGGATAGGCTCTAATGCCTCCTTCCTTCTCTTAATAGTGTCACTTTTGTAAATCATTCAATTCTATCCAAGTTGTTCTTAAGGGGGGATGTTAGGATATTTAGACACTTAGGAGTTAGTTAAGATCAACTTGTGTAATATATCTGTTAGGTAAAAGTGTGTTTCTTTAGTATGCATTTGTAAATATTCTAATCTGACGGTCACGATATGTTCTAGACATAGAGTGATCCGACAGTTCAGTTCTCTTAGATCATACCTACCATTGATCCGTGGCTTAACACCCGATTGGTCCATGATCTCTATTTAAAGAGCATGGAGGGTCCTTGGCTAGTTTATCGATTATGAGAAGCTCATATGTAACTTTTTTTCTTTTGCATAATAAATTGCTCCAAGTAGCTATTTGGCTGGGGCCGTGGGTTGTTTCCCTCTCGAGGGTTTTAACCATGTGACAAACATTGGTGTGTTGATCTGTGATCTATTTGTGTGAAGCGATTGCTCAAGGCCTTCGGTCTTTTGGGAGTACCCTGTGTACCCAAACACTGCCTAGTAGATAGTGGTGCCTCCAAGAACATGACAGATTACAAAGACTCACTCTCATGTCTTATACAAAAGGAATCCCCACACAAAGTAATGCTTGAAGATGATTCCCAATACCCCATTAAAGGAATGGGAGAAGCATCTTATAAGTTGGACTTTGGAAAGTCTATGAAGATGAAAGATGTCATGTATGTCCTAGGACTAAAGAAAAATCTTCTTTCTATTTATGCATTAGACAAGAAAGGCTCCAGAGTTGCCTTTGTGGATGGAAAAATTCTTATGTGGAGAAAAGGAAAAACCATAGATGATGCAGTAGAGATTGGAGTTGAAGAAGGAGGTCTACAAATTAAATGGACATGCATATTCAACATTATTAACCGGCACCATAAACCCATGTGAGCTATGGCTTAGAAGGCTTGCTCATATTCACTACAAGGCTTTGCCAATTGTAAGCAAGGTCATGAACGGTCTACCATAAATTCAAATAAATCATGAAGGGGTGTGCAAAGGATGTGCACAAGGAAAGAATACTAAGAACCCTTATCCAAACAGTGACAATAAAGCAAAGGGAATCTTATATATTGTCCACTCAGACATATGCGGACCAATGCAAACCACTTCATTAAGTGGGTATGTTTACTATGCTTCTTTTATTGATACATATTCCCGCAAAACTTGGATATACTTCTTGAAAAAGAATGATGAAGTGTTTGAAAGATTTGAGGAATTTAAGGCTATAGTAGAAAACCTCTCTAAAAAGAAAATAAAGGTATTAAGGCCAGATAATGGATGAGAGTTTACATCAAATGAATTTAATGAATGCTGCAAGGAAGCCGAGATTAAGAGGGAGCTCACAGTTCCCCATAATCCACAACAAAATGGCGTGGCATAAACAAAGAACAGATCTATCATGGAAGCCGTGAAAGCTATGATCCATGATCAAGATGTACCAATGCACCTATGGGCAGAAGCAACCATAACAACAATACATGTACATAATAGAATCTTCCATAGTGCCCTTGGGAACAAAACTCCAGAAGAAATGTTTTCCCGAGAAAAGCCTGAAGTGAGACACGTAAAGAATTTTGGTTGCCCTGTATACATACACATTCCCAAGGAGAAAATATAAAAGCTTGATCCTTCGGGAAAGAATGGATTATTCGTAGGATATAGTGAGCAATCAAAATCTTATCGAATTTATATCCCATGACACTGTCAAATTAAACTTAGTTGATATGTCACATTTGACTAAGATACAACCTTCATAAAGTCAAAGAAAGACAAGGAAGATGAAGAGGAGCATGAAACTCCCAAAGATGCAAAAAGCCCTAAACCAACTAGGAACGAAGAAGAATATCAGATGCCTGAGGATCATGATATGACAGAACCTTAGTTACCAAAAGAATTACCCAGTGAAATAATTTCTCGAAAGAGAAAACTTGCCTGGGCTCATGAAGTAATCAAAGAAGCAAAAATCCATGGTGCCCCATAAAGAACCATTAGAGAAAGGAAGAATCCAAAGTCATACCCTAGTTATATGGCTTTGATGTGTGATCTAGTTGATAAAGAATCAACATGTTTTGAAGAAGAAACAAAGCAGAATGAATGGGTTGATGCAATGATTGAGGAATACCAATCCATCATAAAGAATGATGTATGGGAAATAGTACCAAGACCAAAAGACAAGTCAATGGTATCCTCGAAATGGATATTCAAAACAAAGCACTCAGCAAATGGTAGTATAGAAAAGTACAAGGCAAGATTTGTAGCTCGCAGGTTCTCCCAAAAAGAAGGAATTGACTACGAAGAGACCTTTGCTCCAGTAACTAGGTACACTTAATTGGAACTGTCCTTGCCTTGGCATCCAACATGAAGTGGAAGTTACATCAGATGGATGTAAAGACAACCTTTTCTAAATGGCTTGATAAAAGAAGAAGTTTATATCGAATAACCGCAAGGTTTGAGACTGACAATTAGGAGGCTTATGTATGTAATCTCAAGAAAGCATTGTATGGGCTAAAGCAAGCACCCAAAGCATGGTATGGAAGAATCAATGGATTCCTGATGAGCTTAGGCTTTACTAAGAGTAAAGCAAATTCTAACCTCTACTATAAGACTGTGGAGGGCGATGGACTTATGATACTACTACTATATGTGGATGACTTATTCTTGACAGGGGAAGATAAGCCCATTACCGAATGTAAGAAGAAGCTCGTTGTAGAATTTGAGATGAAAGACCTTGGAATGATGCACTACTTTTTAGGTCCTGAAGTATGGCAACATCTAGATGAGATTTTCCTAAACCAAGGAAAATATACAATAGAAATCCTAAAAAGAGTTGGGATGATAGATTGTAATGCTATGACTACTCCGATGACAACAAATTTGAAACTATTGAATGATGATGCCTCAAAAGCTGTATATGCCACCTTGTACAAACATATTATTGGTTCACTGATGTACTTAACCAATACAAGACCAGATATATGTTTTGTTGTAAACACACTAAGTCAGTATATGGTGAATCCCAAACATATTCACCTGATATGAGCAAAACATGTGATGAGGTATCTAAAGGGAACTTTAGATTATGGGCTCAGATATGCATCGAATGGTGAGATCAGATTATATGGGTTCACAGACTCATATTGGGTAGGAAGTGCTAAAGATAGAAAGAGCACTTTAGGATGTTGGTTTAGTTTGGGATCAGGCATGATCTCATGGTTCAGTAGAAAGCAGACCAGTATTGCACTTAGCATGATAAAAGTTGAATACATTGCAGCGTGTTCAGCCTGTAGCGAAGTAGTATGGCTTCGAAAGATGTTGGAAGGATTATTTAATGCATAGATAAATGTTATTGATATCCTTTGTGATAATCAGAGTTGTATCAAGATGACACAAACTTGATGTTTCATGATAATTCAAATCATATTGAAGTTAGATATCATTTCATTAGGGACATGGTTAAGAAAGGAGCTGTAAAGCTCAAGTATGTTCCTACAGAGGAACAAGTGGCAGATGTGTTAGCTAAGCCTTTGTCCCGTGTAAAGTTTGAATACTTTCAAGACAATCTCGGTGTAGTCCAAAAGGACCTCTCTCGAAAGAGGGAGTGACGGTAGATGGAAGAAGGATACAATGGTGGTAGCTCAATCTAGAGTAGGGTAAGTCTAGTTAGGCCTGTTGGCCTGAAAGGGTTAGTTAGACGAGGCATGTT
Source organism: Pseudotsuga menziesii (assembly GCA_001517045.1). Classification (NCBI taxonomy): domain Eukaryota; kingdom Viridiplantae; phylum Streptophyta; class Pinopsida; order Pinales; family Pinaceae; genus Pseudotsuga; species Pseudotsuga menziesii. The sequence continues at coordinate 1,826,191 of LPNX010631732.1, forward strand.
AATCATATGGAGATTAGTATGTCTGGCTAGACCAGTTTAACCCAAATGGGTGTGTAATCCAAAATAAGGCTTGTTGGTCCCTAGGTAGTTCCATCTATATAACTAGGCTTGTTGGCTCGAAAGAGTTAGTAAGTTAGACAAAATACCTAGATGGATCCACCAGAGAACTCACCGTGATGATGCTCCAAGATAGATAGAGGGTAAGATGGTTGTTACAGTATTGCTATATTGTTGATTGTTGAGATGTTTGTTTTCATTATTGTATTTTTTTACAAAAACGGTTATAGTATATTAGAAAGGTGGTATAACCACATAAACAATGCCCAACTACAAAACGCCCTTATAGAAGCGGCAATGCAGGTTAGCAGTTCTCAATCATGCCTTTATGGTAGCGGCAAAAAAGGTAAACAAACGCCCTTATGGAAGTGGAAAACGAGTACAGTATATATCTGAAAACCTATATAAGTTTAGGAAATCCAGTTCACTAACAGAGACCATTATAGCCTTCAACACTAACATTATATACTATTGATTCGAGAGCTAGAGACAAGTACAGACGACAATTCAACAAAACCAGAGCATGAGACATTTACAACCAGCATTTCAACAAAAGATTCATCCCATAATTAATTAGTTTTCCCATCAGGACGGGTCGATGAACCTGGTTTAATTGCACTTTCCATTTTTACCACCCTTAGAGCAACCTTTTCAACCTTCACCTCCAATTCGGCCATCAACCTGATAACAACACTTTCTCATCTCTTGACTGTTCGCTTGAATTCTTTCCTCAAAAACACAAGGTATATTTCCACATTTTCTAGACGTCTTCCTCCTTCTGTATCAATTGTGTCCATCGTGTTTTTCAGGTTCTCCAAATCCCTCTTAAGATCCCTGATATCATAGTCCACTATCAATGTCGGTGGGGATGAACCCAAAGATTCAAAAGAAGACATAACTGTAGAAACTCCTACTTCAACGAAATCACCAGAAATACTAGCCACCCTCAACTCCACCGCGCTCAAGCTCCTCCAACAAAGCACCCAACTTATGACCTTATTTCTCCTGCAAACCAGCCAGATCAAGCTTCCTATCCCTTTCTCCTTTTGGGTATTAATATCTCTGCTCCTCACAAACCAAACTCTCATACCACCTGAATTCATCATGCTGCTCATTAAAACAAGAATCACCTCACCCAATTCACAATACGTCAACGAGACTGATAACCATCAGCGCACTTGAATATGGTCCTTCTTAGTACCATATTTAACAACTTCCTAACATTGCCATGAAATCCCATGCATCGACACATGGCCACATGCTTCACCAAGAGGCAGGCACGTGGGAGGAGAAGAGTTAGAGCGCCAAGAGATCTCCAAGCTCTCAGCCACGGTTCTATGGAAGAGGACACAAAGAACAAGAACCATTGATCATGAGAGAGTTGATGCTTAGCGAGGTTCCAATATTTGTTGCTAGGTCTGCTTCTTTGTTGTGGATCCTGAGCACATGGAAAAAATCAATTTTGTGAAGACAACAAGCAAGGGACTGGATCTTTTTTATCAATTGACTAAGGTGCTGATGGTTTGGAAGGGAGCCCTCGACTAGAGATTGAATAACTATTCTAGAGTCTCCCAAGACTGATATTCTAGTAATTCTCTGGTCCTTGGCAATCAAAAGACCTCGCCAAAGGGATAAAGCCTCAACTATATTGTTTTTTATTCTGTTTCGAGCCCCCATGAGAAATTGGTTTCCATTTTTCCATCCAGTGTGAAGATAACCCCACCCCCCTTGCCACCCCAGTTTATTTTGAGTATTGTTACTAAGATGTTTGGTTCAATATTGTTGTGCTGATGATTGCTGAGATGTTTGGTTCAATATTGCTATACTAATGATTGTTGAGATGTTTGGTTCAATATTGGTATACTAATGATTGCTGAGATGTTTGGTTTAATATTGTTATATAGATGATTGTTGAGATGTTTGTTTCATTATTATTATATTGATGATTGCTGAAATGATTACTTCAGTATTGATGATTGTTGAGATAGTCTTAGTGTTGTTACACTGATGTTTGTTGATCGATGAGATGATTGAGATAGTTTTCAGTATTCCTATACTGATATAGCAGATTCAATATTCTCATACTAATGATTGTTGATGATCATGCTTTAGTATTTCTATACTGATGATGATGCTTGATATTGATGGTGATGTTGATGTTCCGACATCTCTATGCTGGCGATGCAGATGATGATCTAGCATTACAGATGATTTTGTTTTTAGCACTAACATGTTAATGGTGTTGTTGTTGTTTCAGTATTTCCATATTGATTATGCAGATGTTGATGTTTCAGTATTTACATACTGATGATGCATATGATGATTCAGTATTTACATATTGATGATGCACATGATGATTCAGTATTTACATACCGATGATGCACATGATGATGTTTCAATATTTACATATTGATGTTGCAATGATGTATCAGTATTCACATACTGATGTTGTAGACGAAGGTTCACTATTCACCTGCTGATGTGGTAGAAGAAGATTCAGTACTCACATACTGATGCTATAGAAGACGATTTAGTGACAAACGATGATTCAATATTCACATATTGATACTACAAAAGATGATCCAGAAAGATGGTAGGAGATGATTGAGTACGTTCAGAAGATTATTTAGTATCCACGTACTGAAATTGTAAGAAGATGATCCAGCTGAGATCAATGGTGAAGATGTATGATGATGTTCCAAAACTTCCTATGACACATAGAGACTCACCAATCAATTGTACAGCTGTAGTAGTAGTTGTTGCTGTTGTGGTTGAATACCTTCATAGTTAAGAGGGAGTGTTAAAGTATTGTAACTTCGAAAGATATTCCAAATGTATTGATTGTGTTCTTCCTTTAGGAGATGAGTTTGGTCTTGTAAAAGTCATTGAAAGAATCAATGTAAACTTCCGAATGTAAGTTAGGTCAATAGTACCCAAGTGTCAAAATAATAAATGTTTTTTGGTGTCTTGCTAGACAAGTTGACCCTGTTAGGTTAGAGGTCAAGTCAATTGAAGAATATAAATAGGGAGGCGCTCCCCTTCATTTGTAGTCACTCACTCACATTGTTTTGCAAGAGAGTGAAGAACTAGTGCGCTAGAAAGAAGTTAGAAGCAATTGTCTGGGTTTTACACTGCTCTGGTTGAGGTCTATACTGCGGAAGTTTTGCGGGGTTTTCTCCCTTGTGGTTTCCTCGAGGAAAATCTTTGCGTTCTTGTGTTCTTATGTTTCAGTGCTTGTTAGTCTTTCAGTGATCTTCTAGTGACAACTAGTTTTAATATATCATCTAAGTAAATCAAGAAAACTTAACACGCATAGGTCGAAGCTATGACCAAAATCTAAATGACAACAATAAATTGTGGGAAAGTGAAGTGGAAAAAAGATTAAAAATTATGACTAATTGTTGATAGTTGCTACATTTTGATATAATCCTATCTATATGTAAGCTTATAAATGCTCATTAAGTAGAGAAGGGCTCATTGAACATCCTGCCTAGTGTAACCCACACAAGGAATATGTTTTCAAATTTCAATTATTCATTGTACTATGGCATAAAAAAAAACTTAACACTGCCAATATAACTCTACAAAAATCGACTGGTTACCAATTAAACCCTACAAATCTCTACTATTTGCCAAAGGAAATATGAAGTTATAACCACGTATCGTCAGTTCTTATGTGAAATGATACTTTAGAGCTACCACAACACAAAAACAAGACAAAAACAAAAAACAAAATGAGAATACCTGCTATTGGTGTTAAAGGTAGATTTGAGAAAACCCTAGTTTCAGATGCCAGCTCTCAACTGATTTAAGTCAAAACTAAGAATTTCTATGAACACAACCTGGTTTGCTTATCTAACATTTCTCTTTCAAAGATATATAGGATGTATAGATAAACTTAAAAAGTTGTGACATTTCCTTATAGGGATGAATGTTTTGAATTTGCATTGCTATATTAAATATTGAACTTTGTCTTTTCTTCATTGGAATCTAATTTGCTTAATTTATTGTGCAATTTGTGATGAACGCATTTCACTTCGTGGTTTAGGTTGAAATTGGAGATGAAGTGCCCAATTCATCGAGTATAAGTGGCTCCAAGAAAAAAGATATTGATGCAATTCATACGTGTACAATTTTTTCTTGGGAATATATTTGGACCAACACAAAAGCTACTTTTCTTTTTATTTGAAACAACTTAGAAGACTATTTTAAGTCAAGATTTAGACCAAATTCATCCTTGTAAATGTTATTTTTTGTTGAGTAATGATAGGAAACATTTAGAGAGAAATGTCTTGATTCGCTATAACATCTCATGTACCCTTTGGGTTTAATGGGTTATATAATATGAAAATGTAGACCTAATTTTAATTTGCAAGCATGCCAAGGTAGTATGTTCCTATTGAACGTGGTGAGTAGAAGATAAATTGTGTTATATTCTTTGTTTTTTTTAGCAAAAAAAAATTGTTTCTTGTTATTCATTAGAATCAAAGCAACATTTATACAATGCGGGTTTTATACCAGTGAAGAGGGCCATAACTCTTTAGAAGTATGTATTGGGAAGTTCATATACGATTGATACAACCAACTAGAAAATGTGGCTTGATTAAAAAGCGGTAAGTATAGGCAGCCATCACCCAAATGCAACTAACCAACCACCAATCCTATTGCATACAGTGCTAATGTCGTGACTAAGCAAGTGAAATATATCATGTCCATATGAACCAAAAGGTCATCATGCATCTAAATAGAGAAAGCCTAGATCGAACCCTCATATATCTTCACACCATCATATGTCTCCTCAAAATATAATAAGCCCCTGGGAAGCTCCTCAACTTCTCTGGAGAGACGATCAACAGTGATCTAATGCTCCCTGTATATATGGAAAATGCGAAGTGAATTGAAGGACTTGAGAAACTGAGAGATCTGGAAACACCAATGGTTAAGCACCAACACCTACAAATGGGAAATATTGTTGCCCAATCTATAATGGTTTTGGATTCACTAAAAATGTGGAGTGAAGGCACCACAATGTTGTGGGCAAAAAATATCAACCCCCACAATGCCAATAATTTTGCGTGAGTATTTTATAATCTATAAGTGGATATTGCACCACTACCAATTTACTAAAGATATTCATTGTTGAGTTTTGCAAATAACATTACAAGGTGAAAAGAATAACGCCCAACTTCATGTCACACCTCCAAATATATCCTCTAAGAATCTTGATGTAGATTCATATTTGGTTCAAGTAATGCCAGGGACTTTAAGCATTGCAAATATTTTGCTTCCTTACCATGTGAACATGAACAATTTAAGAACACAAGATTTAGCAATAACCACAAGGTCACTGCCATATCATTTTATTCTTTCATATTTAAATACTTCAACTAAATAAGGTTGTAACCATTTTAGTGGATGTAACAAACAAGTACTTCAATTTATAAGATTGTGGTGCCTGTCAAGGCAAGGAAGCAAAGAAATGAATGCACGAGAGGAAAAAGTTTGTAGTTTGAAGAGGCTCAATATATATGGCATCCCATAAGGCTCAATTGATTTGGCACTGTCGATGACAATGGTTCAAGAAAGGAAAAAGATTGAAACAATTAATTGGTGTTTGGGCAAGAAGTAGTATATGTGTGTGTGTGTGTTCTTTATTGGTTTGTCATAATCCATTTTTGATAGGCACTTTAGATATATCTTATAGAGTAATCCATTAGTTAATATTGTTAGGTTAAGGTTGCAATAAGATAGAATCTCCAATTCACATCTACAAGATACACACCAGTACAATCTTTCCATCTCTCACATCTACATAATATATAACATTGAAGCAGATTATTCGTTCAAGAAGGCTGTGGATACGAATGAAGGAATGTTTTTTTATGAGGAGTTTTTGGAAGGAGAACTAACTTCCAAAGGCTCTGTTTTTTTATTACCTAATATGTATTATTTCCCTGATTAGTTGTGTTTGTTAGGCCCTCTATGGCTCTATGTATGTTCATTTTTTTGTGACTGGTTGGTAGCATGAGTTTGTAATCAGGAAGCCTGTTTTTGCTTACTATAGTAGTTACAGGTTGTTGATAGTATTCTCTCCAGATTTGAGAATGGTGATGTTTTTTGAATGTAAGTCTGTTGGATAAATAGTGACAGTTGAAGGTCGTTTTGTAAGATTGATGTAGTGAAGAATGTATGAAAACATTTTATTTGATTATATGAATATCAAGTTCTTTATTTGAAAAAAAGATGGAATCTCCAAAGAATATAGACCAACTTGCCTCATTTGTGTTGGGTAGGAGTGGATGTTGGATGTAGAATTATTTTTGGTAACAAACTAATTAACTTGATTATTTGTTGATCTATGTAGAGTCAATATATTATGAGGTTTATGAGGAAAATATCATTCAACAATTATGGTATCCCTACCCTGTCAACAATAATAGTTTTTTGTGCAACACCATCCTTTTAGAAGCACTTGCATTACTTTTTTGTAGCAGTATTAGTTCTGCTTACCTTTATTCACTACGTTGGGTCCATTTGTTCATTCATGGTGTTGCCATCATTAGAAATTAACTATTTGGGCAGCTATTTACTCTCATATCTAATAAGTTGCTTTTTGTATCATATTTTTTTGTACGACATATCTTTGTACCTTTTGGGACAATTGTTAGTTGTAAGTCTCAATTCTATATTGATATATACCATGCAGTCAAATCTTTGTGTGTATGGGCCTATTGTCCTATAAACAATGAGTTTTATTGCAAATTTTAATGTAAAAATGAAGTTAATGCCCTCAAATACCCCCAATGCAACTAAAGTGTGTAATTTTAACATATGATATTTGCAAGTACACTGGACTAGGATTGAATGGTGGAAGTCCTGCATCGGAAGGCATTTAACCAATAATGAAGCCTTAACCAGGTTCAAAATTTGATTAGCCCATCCAATGTGCTTGTGGATTGTAGCGTCGAGCCCAAGTTTATAGCAGTAGTCTCTTTTGACTCCAACCTTAGACTCCTCGGTGAAAAACATTAACCTCTAACTTTTTTACAATTTCATAAATCCAAAATAATTATTACCAAATTTGAAAATTAAAAATACCAATAACCCATTTGTAAAAATATTAGACTACAACATTCCTATGACACTATCTTAAAAAAATAGTCTCCTTGTTCAATTTTCTTATAAATTTCATTAAATATCTTTTAATGCCTAAGAGCTATACTTAATAATTTCACAAATATAACTACCTTAAAAAGGAGTCCATATTACTATGCTCTAATGTAAAAACAAAGTCAATGCCCTCAAATATCCCTAATGCAACTAAAGTGTGTAATTTTATCATATGATATTTACAAGTACATCGGACTAGGATTGAATGGTGGAAGTCATGCACTGGAAGGCATTCAACCAATAATGAAGCCCTGCCCAAGTTCAAAATTTGATTAACCAATGTGCTTGTGGGTTGTAACCTCCAGCCCAAGTTTATAGTAGCAGTGTCTTCTAACTCCAACCTTAGTCTCCTTCACTGAAAACCATTAACATCTAACATTTTTACAATTTCATAAATCCAAAATAATTATTACCAAATTTCAAAATTAAAAATACCAATAACCTATTTGTAAAAATATTAGACTACAACATTCCTATAACACTATCTTAAAAAATACTCTCCTTGTTCAATTTTCTTATAAATTTCATTAAAACATCTTTTAATACTTATAAGCTCTACTTAATAATTTAACAAATATAACTGCCTTCAAAAAGAGTCCATATTACTACGCTCTAGGTGTTTGATAAGTTGATTTGGATAAGCTACCCTTGCGCCCTTTTAAAAATAAATTAATTAACAATGAATGTTAAAAGTTCCTAGGGTTTGAGACAGGGTTTTAACATGACTTGTTAAGTTCAGTATTCTATTATTTCAGAGGCGTTGTGAGGTAAGGCGGAGAGAGGGGAGTCGCGAAGGCCAGGCGGCGACGCGGTCCGAGCTTGCAAGCGATCTACAGGCGTTCCAGACGATTCTGAAACCATGGGTATGAATCTTCCTGCCATGGATTTCTACAGTCTCAATGCATATTTTATTATTCTGAGCCCTGTGTGAATATTTTGGCTGAAGAATGCTGCTGGTACTCTACTGTTGTTATTCAGTGATTTCACTATGATCTTCACCCTGATAATGCAACGATACAGGTATCTCCCGAGATTCACTGCACAAGAAGCGTGCGACTGGAGGGAAGAAGAAGTCCTGGAGGAAGAAGCGAAAGTAAGGGTTTTCAACCTTGATCACTCGAGTACTGTTTACTATCAATACAAGTATATTCGCTGATTTATGCTTTTTAAGGTTTAGAAAGCTGTTTTACAATGCTAGGTTTTGTTAGATGACTATTTGTTAATCTGGGTTTTTAGGGTTTCAAAGTTTCTGTGAATACCTAAATAGTTTTACAGTTTTCGTTATGTTGTTTCGAGTGTATTGATTTTTTTCTAAACAGAATTTTGTTCTCTATACTTATAGCCTTCTGGTTTCGTGGGGTTTGAAGTTTAATGCGGTTTGAAGTGTTAGATTCAATTTTGGAAATGATGTAGAGGGTATTGGTTTTGTTGGTAAACGATTTAAACATTTTCTCTATATTGCTTGGATAATGTTTAAAGGGTCGTTTAATTTAATGACATAGTAAGTGGTTCAAGGGTTTGGAACATTTTGTAAACGATGGAGATCTACATTTTGATGGTTATATGCAAACCTTAATTTTGTTTGTTAGCAGTCTGTTTTTGAATAATTGATGTTCACGGCGATCTGCTTTGTCGAGGTTTTGGTTGATGATGAGGATTGCTTAATTCCATTTTTTTATCAGGGTTCCTAATTGCTTTGAAACGATAAAGTGTTTTGTATTTTGATGTGAAGGAGCCTGTTGCAGGTTTTTATTTTCTCATGTGTTTAGGTTTTTGTAATACGTGCAGGTATGAGCTGGGAAGACAGCCATCGATGACAAAACTGTCAAGTAATAAGACAGTGAGAAGGGTTCGTGTCAGAGGAGGTAATGTTAAATGGAGGGCTCTGAGACTCGATACTGGTAACTATTCTTGGGGTTCCGAGGCTGTGACCCGAAAGACTCGTATACTAGATGTGGTTTACAATGCATCTAATAATGAGCTTGTCAGAACCCAGACTTTGGTGAAGAGTGCCATTGTTCAGGTTGATGCTGCTCCTTTCCGTCAGTGGTACGAACAGCACTACGGCCAAGATATTGGCAGGAAGAAGAAGGCTGCTGCTGCTGCCAAAAAAGAGACTGCTGAGGTAGGTAGAGGGAAAACTTTAGTCTGAGTTATCTTAGTTTAAAAAAAATTAATCTAGTTGTTGTTTACTTTATATGAATTAGTATGAATTAGTTATAGACGCTTAAAATTGTGACGTGGTATCAATTGTCGGTCTTATGTTGGCTTAATTACAGATGTTTAAAACTCTTCTTAGCAACAAAAATAGTTTTTATGTCAACTGTCGGGCTTGTAATTCTGAGAAGAGTAGGTCATCCGCCAATTTTGGTTTTGGATACTTTTATCCTACCTCGAATAGTGTGGCTTGCAAGCTAGTCTCTGAAACTGAGATGCATATTTAACTATTTTGTACTGGCATCGAATCTTAGGTTGAACTTTGTATTGCGAATCGGTTCATATGACACAGCTTTCCAAGAATATTACACCCGGGATTGGATGAAATACAACAATTCTAGGAATTATTGTTATTTCCAAACTATGTTTTGATCCTTTTTGATCAACTATCTTATTCATTAATAAATAGGATTTTGGTTTTCTTAAATCTTGGGAAAAACATCTTGTTTCCTTTCAAATGGATTTCTCTTCCATATATCTTTGAACTTCCGTAAATATTTCTTTCATTCAGGAGAATGGAGTATATTCTGGTTAACACTTGAATGCAAGTCTGACTATATTGTTGCTTGTTCTCTTTTAATAGAAGAAAGATCTTAAAGACTTGTTCTTTTTCTTTGTTGCAGTCTCCATTTTATTTTTTTGTGTATGGTTCTTCCCAAAAATCGTTTTCAGGCTATTGATAATACTATGAATTCTCGTTGAATTTCTTGTATGCTATCTTGACAATCATGGGAACTAAACATTCCAGAATTATTCTCTTCTTCTCTTCAACAAGAAAATCTTGTTTAGAATTTTGTTTGTTAGTTCTGTATTTAGTGTGTATATGCATCTCTATGCATACTAGCCATGCAGATGAGATATTCTGGCTATCTGATATAGGTCCTATTAGAAACTAGGTGCGAGGAATATCATTTTAGAATTACTGTAGGTGAGGAACATGCCTACATTGTCAGTACTGAGTCTCCTAATATTCTTGGTGATATTTAATATTAAGGGCCCATAGCCTTTTGTGGAAGACCATTTTGTGTATTTTCCTGAGCGGTTTTTTTAGATTATTTTTCTCAAAAAAAGAGATCAGTTTGTATTGGAGATTTATGCACAAGTCCAAGTACGACATACAACACTAAGTTAGATACCAATAACAGTTACACTAAATAAACCGTCATTTATTATTGTTCAGCCTCCACAGTTGCTCTAAATAAACCGTAGATTACTACTATTCACCCAGCAATGCCTACAGGTGCACTAAATAAACTGTAATTTGCCATTCACAGTGCCTTGAACGTTTCTCCTGGTGGGGCATCTAAATTTTGCACTTCTGATTTGTTTGTGAAAACATACAATAAAGATATTTGTCCTTTATTTATTTAATTTTTTCAATCTAATATCTTCATGTATCTTTTCTGTTTTATTATCTTCTCAAGCTATCTCCCAAATAGGCTTCTCTGCCAATTGCCATACGAAGAGCTGAACATGACAACTAGAATTCATGTTTATTGTATAACTTTGCTCCGATGTAATCACTAATCAGTACTATAAGGGCAACTGTTTACACACTCAGAAGTAGACAGGCTCTAACCTTAATAATTAGAGCTATTTCTATAAAACACTATCTATGCATCATTTTGAAAATATCCCAACCTATGCATGTTCTCCTCTTTATATGGGTCCATAGTGTATCCCACTGCATGTTTCTAGGATAACTAAGTGTTCAAACAAACTCAGCTCAGAGGTTTGCATTTCTCCCTAATGCAATTATACGCATCTGTGGGATGTTTTAGTTCTTGTAAAATGTTTTACTTCTTGTTGGGTTAAATGTTTTACTTGTTGGGGGCAGTATCAGGCCGTCTTGGTTCAGTACCGATCTTTACGAGCTGATTTTTTGGATGTGCTAAAAATATTATATTGCATTTTTAAATATTTTTCTTGATGTTATAGTGCAAGGCTGTCTTTGAGTTTTCCTTCTGATCTGCAGAGGATTTACTTCTAAAAAATTGTAACATATTTTTGCCAACAACTTAGTGTCAATGTTATTCTTGATACTTTGAATTGTCCTTACTTGGGTGTTGTGTTTGAACACTCAGGAGGGAGAAGCTGCTGCTGAGGAAGAGAAGAAGAAAAGCAGACATCTTGTGAAGAAGATTGAGAAGCGACAGGAAGGTCACAAACTTGATGCACATTTGGAAGAGCAATTTGCTAGTGGTCGACTGATGGCCGCAATTGCTTCTCGCCCTGGCCAGTGTGGACGTGCTGATGGGTATGTAGATATGTTTTTTTGGCATTAAGTGGGATGCTTGTTTAGGAATTTTTCTGGTACTGAAACTTTGCTGGTTTGAATATTTACCAGGTACATTCTTGAGGGTCGGGAGCTTGAGTTCTACATGAAAAAGATTCAGAGAAAGAAGGGCAAGGGTGCTGCTGCTGCTTAAACCAACAATTTTGGCTTCTTGAAGTTCTTAACGATGTTAATGAATCTGTCAGAAAGTTTAGCATTGGCCTAAGTAACTTCAAAGGAGCTTTATAGCTAGGACTGAGGATAATTTTTTGTGGTAACTGATGAAAGTTCTATTTGCTTCTGTTAGTTCTTTTTTCCTCCTTGGAGAGTATAGTAATTGGAAATTTGTTAGATGACTATTATTTTATTTCCATTCCATCTCAAAATGGAATGTTATGCTTAAGAACCATTTGTGTTAAGCTTCAGTATATTTGTGCAAGTTAAGTTAATGTTTTCTTGTGATATGTAGGAAGTGCAATATGGCTTGCATACAGAAACACATTTTATTTTTTAAATTATACCCTCGCAAATCCACATTTATGTTTGACTGGTTTCACAAGTGAACCTTTCAGATCTATCCAGGAATCTATTGATATTAAAAGGCCCTATCTGCAATATGGAGTTTTGAATAAGATCAACCTGTTCCTGACATCTATTTGTGAATTTTGTTGCAGAAACTCTAAAATTTAAGATTACTTTTAAGAACTGTTTGAACTCTGTAAATACTGAACTGGTTTTGTGTTGTATCTTTATTACTCTATTTCCTTCAACACTTGATGAGTGGATGCACTTCTTTAATCTCTTGTTTAGTTTCACAATGACTGTTTTCTCTGTTCAGTATTATTCAATCTTGATTCCACTGATATATTAGCTAATTCACAGTGAGATGTAGAATTTGTCCAGGCCTTCTTTACTGAAAAACACCTGAAACCATGATTTGTACTCACTAGTTCTTGCATTTGTTTTTGGCTTCTTGTATTCCTTATCAGATTGAACAGATCTCTTCAATTGTCTTTATGTTAAATTTTGATGTGTTTGAAATTAACTTATATTTCTAGATTGGCCATGGAATTTTGTGTCTTACCATTCATGGCCTGAGGATATGATTGTGTTCCCTGCTGTGAAGGCTAATGTTATTTTCAGATTCCTCTCTATTTCTATACTGAGTCTTAGAAAGGCCACCAAGGTTGGACCATAATTTTGGAATCCCTTGATGCTTTTCTGATGTCGTAAGTAATGCTTTCCAGCAATTGTGGCCCTTTTATATAATAGAGTTCTGCCTTATTGTTTGTGGTTTCTCAGAGATTCATGGCATATTTCTCTAGTAGTATACACCACCCAAGCCCATGCCTTGGATTGCCTTTTGATTCCCCAATAAATACTTAGGATGTATTTTTGTTTAGCATGCTACGCCTACATCATTGTTTGTCAGTGTAATTCTACAAGGCAGATTTATGCTGAGATGAACCTTGATTTTAGTGCTGTTTCAATTTTTTTCATTTTTTTTCATTCTCCATAAGATCTTCACTCAAGTCCTTCATGTCTCTTTAGTGTAATAGGCTATATTATTAAGGCGATAGCTGATTTTGGAATAAATTTTTTGGATGTGTTATCCTTGAATATGATTTCTGCTAGACAATTTTCCAGAATATTATCCAGGGGAGGAGAGATCACTTTGCCTTGATGAATGGATTGACACTGACTTGGCTGCAATTGGAGTCTGTGTTAAGGCTGCGGAGGGATGTTGATTTCTAGGACTAGTGATATCCTACTCTGAAATGAGGCATGGTAGTCAAAGAAGAGATTAGAGATGGCTGTTTCTCTACTGAGACAAAGGGAGAGTCCGTGCCTTAGCCCACTAAGTCTCTGAAGAACCTTGATTATGATTTTACTAGAGGGGAGATCTAAGGACTGACACTGACTTGGCTGCATTTGGAGTCTGTGTTAAGGCTGCAGAGGGGTGTTGATTTCTAGGACTACTGATATCCTAATCTGAAATGAGG
>LPNX010631732.1:1848730-1883287 GCA_001517045.1 Pseudotsuga menziesii
GCCTAGGTGCCCCATGGGCTGAATGACAGATTCCTCTTCCATATTCTGGATTGCTCCTGCTGGGTTTTCATGAACATGGCTTCCCTTATTCATCTGCACCAAGCGCTGCAGATCCTCTTGAATGGGGTCAACTTTTCCCATGATTTCCTTTAGATTCATTTCATTATCGTCTATTCTAGCATCATGATTGCTAATCTGATAAGAAGTGTAGCCCACTACATCAACAAGGTTTTTTACCTCTTTAGCGGTCTCTCTATTGTCCACCATTTCATACAAACGTCGAATATTCACCTTCAAATCTGCAAGACCTTCATTTTCCCCTTCAAGGAGGCGCTGCTTGAAGGGGAAATCCATCACAGAGCCTGAAGCTAAACGCCAAAAGGAGCCAGGGACGTCGAGAGAAGGACAAACAATTCAAGAAGGCCGCCAACGCTAATCTCTCTTTCACGAAGCCCCTTAATAGAGGCAAAGCTTCCCAAGGAAAAACCTGCAAAGAACCAAGCTGAGGGGGAGAACTTTCTTCATAATCAGACCTGTCAACTAATGGGTTTTCCTCTGGAGCGGCAGCATGAAGATTAACACCAAAGTGACTATCAAGGAGGGCGAAGGGGCAAATGAAGCTTCCAGACGAAGCCATGGTACTCTATTGAGGCTACAAGAAGCATGTCGATTGAGCTCGTATTTAAGCCTGAGGGGATGGCGAGTTAATGTAGGAGGATGCGTGGAGGAGCTGGGAGGCCACGTGCTTCCTAAACAAAAAGCAAACATTTGACCATAATCCAAGCGGAGGGGTGAGGTGAAACTTAGGATAGGAAAAATAAAAATTGGAGAGTGCATTTTGACTTTAGGGAATAGGTTTGATGACAATGTCAAGGTCATTTATGCTAATGTGACCTTGTGGGAGCGAGGCTCCTTGATTAGCCGGAGCATTCGCAAGAGCGTTGTTTGCTCGGAGGATGTGAAAAAACTCGACTCGACTAGAGAGAAGTGGAGTAATTCTGTCTTACAGCCTTCTGCAATTTATGGATCTCGTGGGATAACCATGGATCATTTTGTAAATGACTTGTCTCGAGTCACCGAAGATTGCAAGCCTAGGGATAGTTATTGCATCTGTGAGTTCAAGACCCTGCAAGAGAGCCATCCATTCTGCTTCATTGTTCGTCTTATGGCCCAGCCCCCAAGCGAAGGTTTTTTCCTTTTGTTCTCCGGGATCCAGTAAGATACCCCCTGCACCTGCCACCCTTGGATTGCCTTTTGAGGCACCACCAAAGAATAAGGCATACAAGTTCTTTTCCTGAAGCCATTTCAAAAACTCAGTAGGAGTTTTCCTTATTTCCCAGGGTAAATAACTAGTGGAAAGTTTAGGACAAGGGATAGAAAAGTTGAACTGAGGGGAGTTCCTTTTGAGAAACACGCTGCACCAAGAGGACACTGGTTCCAATAAGTCTTCCGAATCTGGGTAGCCAATCCCTTTCGAGGCTAGCTTCTCTGATATCGTACCCACTATTTTAGAAGCTATTCGATTTAGGTTGACTTTCTCTTCTTTAAAAATTGCTCTATTTCTGGTCAACCATAACTGCCAGCAAAGATTTTTTGGTATGGTGTTCCAGAGTAGCTTTAGAATGGGTTTCTTTTTGAGATTGCCAGGGAATTGCTTATTCCAATTTACAAGGAGTTGGTTGAAGATATCTGGAGGCCTGAACGAAGTACCAAGACGGAGGATGGACATCCAAACTTGCTTAGAGACACTGCATTGAAGGAAAATGTGGACCATTGACTCTGAATCAGAGTTACATAGAATGCATCTGGAGGGGCCAACAATCCCTCTTTTCCTGAGATTTTCAGCTGTGAGCAGTTTGTTGTGCACCAATATCCAAATGAAGGAGTTTACCTTGGGGATACAATCCGATTGCTATACCTTTTTCCATATGCGTCCAGCTGCTGATGAGTCGAAGGACAGTTTCTTGTATCCTTCTTTAACTCTGTAATTTCCATTTTTCCCCCAACTAAGGATGTCCTTTGAGGATTTATTGATCGGAGCATTGCCATGTAGAGTGGTGAAAAGGAAATTCTTCGTAGCCTCTTAATGCTCAGGAGATTGAAGTGGTTTCCATCCTTCCCAACTACCATTCTGATTCCAGGATGAGAGGTCGAAGAGGGAAATAATACCATTATCATGTGCCCAATCTGAAAACTCTACCAATTCTGGAAACGAGGATAGTAAGGGATGCCCCAAAATCTTGTGTTCCCATATCTTGAATTTTTTCCCATTTTCTGGAATCCAGTAATAGTTGGATTGAATCAGATTGAGTGAAGCTTTACACAAAATCCAAAGGGAGGTTCCCTTACCGTCCCATGAGCAGTTCGAGATCTTGGATCTCAGCCTCATGATGTATTTTTTCCTTATCACTTATTTCCACCAATCTTTTTTGCCAATAGCTAGTCTCCAAACCAATTTTGCTCCTAGTGCTTTATTCATTTGCTCAGGATCTCTAATGCCAAGTCCTCCTTTGTGTTTTGGAGCTTTAACAGTGGTCCATTTTACCAGATGAAATTTTTGTTTTGCACCTTTCCTCCCTGCCAAAGAAATTTTCTGATTTCCATGCAGATATTATTTATGACGGCCTTAGGGGCCAGGATCATCGAGCTGGTGTAAATGGGGTACAAAGAGAGGATGGAATGAATGAGGGTTACTTTTCCAGCCAAGTTTAACCATTTGGATCCCATCGAATGAATCCTGTTTTTGATCTTTTGTATGACAGGAGCCCACATGGTGGAAGCAAAGGATTTTTTGGCTATGGGGATGCCCAGGTAGACGAAGTGAGTCCAATCATGATTGACACGAATGTAAAGAATTTGAGATATGTCTCGAAGAGTAACCACATTGCTGTTCCAGCCATAAAGCTGACACTTATCCAGGTTTGCTGCACTGCTAGAGGTGTGAAGAAAGAAATCGAGGGGCTTAAGAAAATTTCTAGCGATTTGGGGGGAGGCGCTGCCCAAGAGGACAATGTCATCAGTGAAAAGAGCATGGTTGATTGGTTGGACTCCGGTTTTAAAGGAGAGGCCTGGGATGAGTCCTTCTTCTTGAAGTCTGTTAAGCCTTCTACTTAGGGAATCAACGACAAGGATGTAAAGAAAAGGAGAGAGAGGGCATCCCTACCTGATCTCTCGACTGGATTTGAAGAAGTCGGTGGGTCTTTCATTAATTAATGGAGCTATCCAGGGAGAGTTGATGCAGGATTGGACTTGATTTATAAAGATGGAAGGGAAACCGAACTTTTTGAGCACCAACAGAATGAAAGCGTGTCTTATGTGATCAAAGGCATTGGCAAGATCCAGCTTAATGGCCATGCCTGCTTCCCCCTTCTTTGAGCTGGAATGAATCGCTTCCTGAACCAGAAGGATATTATTACTGATATGGCAACCATAGATGAACCCCCCTTGATTAGGAGAGATCAAGGAAGGGATGATTGCCTTGAGTCTGAGGGACAGGATTTTGGAAAAGATTTTATAGGAGGCATTGCAAAGGGAGATTGGCCTAAATCTTTTAATTGAAGAAGGGTTAAGTTCTTTAGGGATCAAGGCTAAAAAAGTGGAGTTGGTGGCTCCTCCTATTCTCCGTTTAGACATCCAGGAAATAAGACACAGTAGATCCTTTTTAATTAAAGACTAGAACATCCTATAGAATCGAATGGGGAAGCCATCTGGCCCAGAGGCTTTGTTAGGATGGAGGGTCCATATAGCCTTCTTGATTTCGTCTTCGGATATAGGAGTTTCAAGGAATTGACTGTCCTCAGGGCTGATCAGAGAGGGGATGTCTCTGATCATTTCCTCCATATTTTCTTGAGAGACATCTTCTTCATTATTATAAATATTTTCAAAAAAACCTCTTACCTCAGTACCAATTGTCGCTTGTCCCGATATAACAGTGCCTTCCTCCTTTTTTCAGCTCCCTTATGGTGTTTCTCCTTTGTCTTTCTCTGCATTGATTTTGAATTTTTTGTGTGTTTTGATCGCCCCCCTTGAGCCAGAGGACTCTAGATTGTAACCTCCATCTTTCTTCCTCTTGCCTTAGGATGGTTTGCAAGCGTTTTTCCAGCTCTATTTCCCAGAGAAGAATATCTCTAGTTTTCTCAATTTTTTCCATGTCCTCTTGAAGAGATTCCATCTCTTTAACTATTTCTATTTTCTTAATAGTTGGCTCCTGAAAATGATGCTAGACCCAAATTTTGAGATCAGACTTTACCTTTTTGAGTTTTTGTTCCCATATGAAAGCTGGCGATCCTGGAATGAAGCATTTCTAGGCCTTGTAGATGATATCTCGAACTCCTTTCGATTCAAGCCATAGATGGTTAAACCTAAAAGGGAGGGGCCCCAAGTTTTCCATTGGAGGAAAGAAAAGACACAATGGCTTATGATCCGATACCGCCGAACACAAAAGCTTGGACTCAGGGAGGGGATGATTCTTGAGGAGATGAGTGCTTACTAGCATGCGGTCCAACCTAGCAGCTATATGTTCCGGTCCGATTCTTTTATTGCTCCAGGTGTAAACACCATTCTTGGGTTTGATATCTGTTAAGCCCCATTGCAAGGCCAAATCCTCTAACCTTTGTCCAAAGGGATCTCTAACTTTGACTCCTCTTCTATGTTCATCTGCAGAGATAGTAACATTAAAGTTGCCAGCAATGAAGCAAAGGGTCTATTTTTTCCCTTCACTTTGTTCCGCCAAAGAGTTCCAAAAGGTTTCTTTTTGAGCTTGAGTCGTGGGTCCATAGATGTTCTCGAACCAGAATGCTTCCTTGTTTTCCTTGTTTTCGAGTTTAACAAACAACCAATTTTTATTTTTGATGGATGTTTGCAAATAGAACTTCTCATTATCCCACTAGGTAAGGAGACCTCCATAGGCTCCACTCACACTGATAGAAAAACCGTCTCCTTTTGGCCACAATTTTTTCATAGATGAGAGACTATTAACTGCGGTCTTTTTAGTCTCCTGGAAAAGAAGGATAGAGTTGTGTTCCATTGATTTGATTCTTTTAATCACTTCTGTTTTCTGGGAACCTCCTAATCCTTTGCAGTTCCAGGAGACCAGCTTCATTATTTCTTAAGCTGACGGAGTGCCTTTTCCCTTTCCTTTTTTCTTCTTCAGCGTTGAGGAGATATTTGTTTGCTTGCAAGTTTTTTACTAGGAAATCTAGATTGGATTGCTTCTCAGATGCTTTTTCTCTTGCAGCTTCCTGCTCCCTTAATGTCTTGTTTGATTTTCTTCCTTTTTTGGATTGAGGTTCCTTCTCTTCATTGAAGTTTTCTGAGGTTTCTTCAGTGCTTGCTTTAGCCCTAGATCGAGTGACTGAGCCTTCAGAATCGACTACTCCTTCCTTTCTAGCTGCTGGGTGAGCAAAGTATTTCGCCCTATGGGATTTTTACTTTGGAGATGGTGCTTCTGCTGGGATCTCTTGTTCACAGGGGATCATTTCTTCCTCATTTTCCTCTGAAGTTTCTATCTCAGGCTCTTCATTGGCGAGGGCTTCAAACTTGTTTCTGGGTGCATTCTTTGCTGGGATATGAGGTTGTAGTGCCGATGAATATTTAGCACTCCTTTTTCTGCTTACAACGTTCTAGCTTTCTTCTTGTGCGTCTTCAAGATTAAGTTTTTCTAGTTTTTTTGGACAGGATTTGGCGAAATGTCCATATTCATGACAATATTTGCATTTGAAGGGAATTTTCTCATCATCAACTATTTGGAGATGATTCCATCCTTCAATGGATAGATTGACGGCTTTTGGAAGACTTTTCTCCAGATCAACCTCCACACATATTCTAGCACAAGAGAACATGGGGGCTTTTGGTTTCGATTTGTCAATATATTTGCCCAGGGTATTGCCTATTGCCCAAAAGTCTTCATCATTCCAACAGTGAAGGGGGAGGTGGGGAAGCTTGACCCAAACTGGAACAACCTTAGGGATATCTTTTTCAGGGTCAAAGAAAAGATCCCATTTGTTGAGATACATACCTCTTGGACCCATGAAGTATGGGCCATTTCTGAAGATGAGATCCCAATCCTCTTTTTTCTCGAAGATGAATACAAAGTAGCCCTTACCACAGAAAATTTGCTGTACTTCTCCTTGAATGAGAGATCTCCAAATTTTATTGAGCCAAATTTCCACCAATCTGGGTGACGGCCATAGTCCTGTGAACAAACCAATGAGTCCTTTCTCTGATAACGTGACTGCTTTTCACTTTGAAGTTGCTGAGGATAATTTAACCTCTAGGATTCCTGAGCATTTTACAAAACGGGACGGAGAGGTGGCACTTCACGAGGGGGGGCCAAGGGAGGCAACTATGTTTAGAAAATGATCGCTGAAATTGGCGAGGTCAGGATCTGGAGGATCCATAACCAGAGCGGCTGCGGAGGTCGAGAGGGCCTTTGGAGTAGGAATCCCTAACTGCCGCAAACCCTAGCAACCGTGAGAGAGAGGGCAATTGTTGCTTCAATCATACAAAATTATATGTTAGGATAAACTAGCATCATGTTTTTTCCTTACCTTCATACACATATATTAAAGCTTCATTTTTAGTTTCATTTTATCTGGCTTCATATATATTAATTATGTTATATGTTTTCTTATTAGAATGTGAATCATGAACATGGGTTGAGTATTGAGGCCTTGGAGAGAATTTCCCATCGCTTGGATGCATATAATTCAAATGAGATGAAAAGGTGCGAAGACACATTAAGACAGAAAACACTAGTGGTGCATACAATGATTGTGCCAATGAAGTAAGTGAAAAAATGTCTTTATTAGCCATTTTAATATCAAAATTGTGGTTTTCATATTTTGTAGTGTTGATATGAATTGTATAGTTGTATTGTTAACATGAGTGCATATGGGAATTGCGCCTTGAATTTCGCATGGAAATGGCTCTCAAAAACTTAAAACGACGTATATTAGAACAAGATATATCTAAAGAGGTATGCTCATACTAAAGCTTCATATTTCAGCTTCATTTTATCTAGTTTTATAAATGTTAATTATGTTAACTTCATACACATATATTAAAGCTTCATTTTTAGTTTCATTTTATCTGGCTTCATATATATTAATTATGTTATATGTTTTCTTATTAGAATGTGAATCATGAACATGGGTTGAGTATTGAGGCCTTGGAGAGAGTTTCCCATTGCCTAGATGCATATAATTCAAAGGAGATGAAAAGGCGCGAAGACACATCAAGACGGAAAACACTAGTGGTGCCTACAATGATTGTGCCAATGAAGTAAGTGAAAAAAATATCTTTATTATCCATTTTAATATCAAAATTGTTGTTTTCATATTTTGTAGTGTTGATATGAATTGTATAGTTGTATTGTTAACATGAGTGCAAATGGGAATTGCACCTTGAATTTCGCATGGAAATGACTTTCAAAAACTTAAAAAGACGTCTATTAGAACAAGAGATATCTAGAGAGGCATGCTCATACTAAAGCTTCATATTTCAGCTTCATTTTATCTAGTTTTATAAAAGTTAATTATGTTAACTTCATACACATATATTAAAGCTTCATTTTTAGTTTCATTTTATCTAGCTTTATATATATTAATTATGTTACATGTTTTCTTATTACAATCATGAACATGAGTTGAGTATTGAGGCCCTGGAGAGAATTTCCCATCGATTGGATGCATATAATTCAAATGAGATGAAAAGGCGCGGATACACATCAAGACATAAAACACTAGTGGTGCATACAATGATTGTGCCAATGAAGTAAGTGAAAAATATATTTATTAGTCATTTTAATATCAAAATTGTTGTTTTCATATTTTGTAGTGTTGATATGAATTGTATAGTTGTATTCTTAACATGAGTGCACATGGGAATTGTGCCTTGAATTTCGCATGGAAATGGCTCTCAAAAAGTTAAAAAGATGTCTTTTAGAACAAAAGATATCTAAAGAGGTATGCTCATAATAAAGCTTCATATTTCAGCTTCATTTTATCTAGTTTTATAAATATTAAAATGCGTTAACTTCATACACATATTAAAGCTTAATTTTTAGTTTCATTTTATCTAGCTTTATATACACAACAGGATTTGAGCCCAAAATCTGATGAATGCCATATCTGAACTTTGACTAACACGTGTTTGTTATTCGACAACAATGCTTTTTTTTTGTCGTTGGTGGGACTTCGTTGGATATTCGACTACATTTGGAACCCCGTTGACATTTCGACATAGTATCAAGAAAACTAGGAGAAGTATTTCATCACTAATACGTTGAATTTTCGACGGCTCCTGCCATTAGTTATCTGAATCCTGTCCGAACCCTGTCAGAATGTCAACAAAGGACCATCATATGTTGGGGAATTCTTTCCGAATTCTCAGTGTCGAATTTCCAACTTTTTAGTGTCGAATTTTTGACTGTTTAATGTCGAATTTACTACTGCTTAGTTGTTGAAAAATGTGTCGAAGGCCTGACATCTTTGTTCCACTTCGTCGAAAAGTGTGTCGAAGGTCCGACTTCTTAGTTCGTCAGAGGCATGGCAACTTCGTCGGAAGGTTTGTCGATTTTCAGACTTCTAAGTTCGTCGGAGGAATGGCAACTTGGTCGGAATGTAGCCACCATGAGTCATATATCTGACACTCTAAATGTTGGAGCTCCAACAACGTCGTCAGCATGGCATGATATCCGACGACTGCTGCCACTAAGTTGTTGTTAGATAACCGATGAGAAATTGTATGTTAATAAAAAAATCATTGATATCATAATATATAAAGGGATATATTATCCAAAAATCATTTGTCATAATATTATACAAAAAATATGTTTAAAGGGATATATACAGGATTATACGATGCAACTTCTAGTATTTGATATATTTAGTAAAAGTGGAAAATATATCTAGACAAATGAAAAAGAAATTTTATTCAATAAAAAAAAATCCCACCTTCACAGAAGTAGATTCACCCAAAGTATACACCTCTTCATCAACTTGAGCTTGCAAATAATTAGCTTTTAGATCCAAAAGCATTTTCTCCTAATCATTATTGTATCATAGAAATTGATATACCGATAGCTTATTAACGTGGATATATTACTTGTGGCACAATAGCAATTGCATGTTTGGAAGAGTATATAAGGCATCACATGGATACAAATAACTTTGTCATTACATAAATCTGGAACTAGCAAACCCCAAAAGTGTATCTAATGCTACATTGTACTTACACTAAGTTCATACATAAAATCTTTTTACTAAGGATTTTGATGAAGGGGATCCATGTACTCGAATTGGTCAGAGATTATTTGTTATATATGAATGTTAGCTCCATTTTTTGACAAACTAAGCAGTCATAAATTCGACATTAAACAGTCAGAAATTCGACACTAAAAAGTTGGAAATTCGACACTAAGAATTCAGAAAGACTTCCTCGACATATGATGGTCCTCTGTCGACATTCTGACGGGGTTCGGACAGGAGTCGGATAACCGACAACATGAGCCGTTGAAAATTGTACTTAAAAATTACACTAAGTTCAGAAATAAAATATTTTTTACTAAGGCTTTTGATGAAGGGGATCCATGTACTCAAATTTCAGGAAAAAAATATAAAATACAAATGATAGATAAAGATAAATTATCAAAAAATGACAAACAATTGACTAAATAAGTTGAGCATTTGATTTGAGATGAGGTCAAGGCATAATATCTTGGAAGCTGAAAGAGAAAATTAATAACATACTAAAAAACAAATGAAGTTTAACAACTACATGACAATACCCAACCATTTTTGCAGTCAGTCTCAGTGTATCTAGAGAGCAAGCATTTGCGGTAATAATCTGATAGATGAATAAAATAAAGACATGTATATGATGCAATAATACCTCACCTAAGAGTATAGATTGCTGCACAGGGTGGGTGGTAACTGTAGGGTGATAACCTATAGTGGCATGGAATTTCAAGCTACATATTGGCAAATGAAGAAAAATTGAAAAATTATAACAAACTGCAAACATGGAAGATAACATGATGCTGACAAAAGAATTGATGATCCCCTCAGTAGCCTGTTATCTACAACCCTTAAAGAACCACCTCAGCTCAATCCTGTGGGGAACATGTTGTTGTGTTATCTTATGATATCACGTAGTTACTGGAGTTGTGGTGGTTTGTCCCAGGAAGGAAAAGGATCAAATGAAACTCCTAGGTGATTTTGGCAAAACAGAAACCCCTCAAACATGAAGTCTAAGCAAAAGTTTTTTTGGCTTGCAAGGGTCTTGTTCGAAACGGTATTTAAGTTTTTAACTTCCAAAAACTTAAAGGTTGGACTCATTCAAAATAGACAACTCAAATCATATACTGCAATTTCAAAACCTGAACGATGAACTTTGTGTTTACATGTTTTAAGTAGCACATCCTGTTAAAAATATGGGTTGGCCCTGGCCAACTGTAACTGAAATCCAATGAATTAAACTACCACATAATCATTCTTTCATTAGTCTTGTGTTCTTTTCAAACGGCCTAGGTATCTGACCTTGTTCCAATTACAGTTTCCAAGTCCTCACAAGTTCCAACTCTGTTGTAATCATGCATACCATTATAAAGCTGAATCGTACAAAGGATTTATCAAGCCAAGGTGAAATGACAATGCAATACAACTGAATAGATTAGCAGGCTCATGCAAGAAACATATTTCTGATAGATCAAAATTTAAAAAATGCTTGAGAAAGCTTGTCCAATGGTAAAATTAGGTTAGATTTCATTGCAAGAGTTGGCATGCTAAATTCATATTAGACAACACAAGCACTAAGCTTACTAAGATAACTTCAACATATTTGTTGCATGTGGCTTACAATACAAAAAGAGGAAATGAATATGTGCTTCGAAATCATATTTCATCTTGTCATCCACTGTAGAGCATTTGTGCAACTAGAAGAGCCCTTGGCTGTTTTCTCTTCAATCTCCTTACGCACAATATCATATAACAAACTGTTTGCTGAAGGATCCAATTTGTACTTAGCATCTAATATCTACAAAAAGCATTTGGAAAAATAGTTATCTGACATGCTAGAAATGGGAACAATTTATGTTTAAAATATGCATTGTTTAAACTTTAGGTCAAAAAATAACCACATAATTGAACTAGTATTAAGTAATTACATGTAAGGAGAAGTAAAAACCAAATCAACAAACTCAAACAACAAGATGTGACTAAAAAACACAAAATCAATAACATGAATATTTGTTGAATGCTTTCAAATTATAAGAAAAATAAACACTCTACCTTAAAATATATCTTTTAGAAACTATGGTCATGAAAATAACGACTCGAGTTAAACTACATTTTTAAAAGATTGCATCTTAGTGCCCATTCACAGAACCTGAGAAAGGTTGCATTTTGAATGCTAGGGGTATCTGATATATGTAATTTTTTTTTGCAAGAAATGAAACCCATCAAAATAAAAAGATACCCTTAAGAAACCAATTCCCAGCTAGTCAGAATTAGAAGTTTTTGAGAAAAATAAAAAAACTAGCCCCATTGATTACAAAAGATTGATATTTATCATAAGGATTCAAAAGTGAAAAAGTTGAAAACAACAAGTGTTTGAATGTAAAGAGATCCTTCCATTAAGGATTCAATATTGAAATTTTTATTGGCATAGGTTCTTGGAGATTAATGATTCAATGAGATTCTTGAGTGTGTCATCATCCCATCTTTTCAACAATAACAATAGTCACAAAACAGAGTAATAGGACTAGGATTTCAACTAAACCTGGAGCATCTCATACTTCTTATAGAAACCATATTTCTAAGCACAAGCTACAATTTCTAGCACCACTTATGAACTAAAAACTTCGATCAAAATTACCATATTCTGACTGCAAATTTCTTCATATGTTGAGAATGTCTCTATCACTAGCGAAAAATGATAATGAACTTACTATGGCTCCCAAATAAAACTTCAATATGGCACTGTGATCATTATGGAATACGATATATCTTTTCTTAAGGTTTGAATTCCAATGGACAAAATCTACTATCCCTCTGCATTCAATATGCTTACTAAAACCGTATCAAAGCATTTTGAATCTATCCTTATTTGAAAGCATAAAATCTCAAAATTTGCACAAAGATTGGCTATCTCGCAAGTAAATGTCATTTTTTGATTAATCTAAGAGTCTTTTGTATCAGTTGCAAGATGATTACAAAGCCAAGAAGGTGCTCTTCTAAAATTGTATACCTCAATTTCTACAGGATAAAATTTATTGTTTATGAATTTTTTCTTAGCACACCTCATAATGCTTCCTTGTCTATCTGAGGAGACACTCTAATTTTTCCAGTATTTATCCCTGCATTTTATAGCCATTTGTTCCTACCTTGTCAAAATTTGTTGTAACTTGAGTGATTGAGCTTGTAAAACAACACTCAACCATTTCCTTATTCATGATCAATAAATGTGGTAATGGGGACCCAAAAAATGTGATGCTCTTAATGGTGACCAAGAAAGTTTGTTGAAACATGGAGCTTCTATGATCAGGAAGCATCAATCTTGATCAATTGTTGTCGAGATTCCTTTCATATTACTACATCTTAAGCACCATAATCTACCTTTCAATAAAATTGAATGTAAGAGAGAGAAATACCATGGTTCCAAAGGAAAGTAAGGCTCGAAATCATAAACCCTAATGGAAGCAATAGTTTAGTAAAGAAAAGGTTGTTGTAGCCGACCACATGATCAATTTGATGACATCAATGGATAGTATCATCAAAATTGGATTTACTTCATAGGAATTGTTTTCCCTCACAAAAATTCATAATCATTCTCCTCGCAACACTTGCCACATACATCTCTTATCTCATCTCCCAGGACACCATTGAGGACTCATTTATGGCAGAAGAAAAACTAGGGTTTGGAACACAATTGAACTGAGCCATAGCAAAACAACCTTACCAGAAAAATATACAAAGTAAAAATAACAAACTGATAATACAATTCTTAATGATAGAGTATAGTATAATCCATTGAAGAAGAGGAAAATGATTTAGGAAAAAATGATATCCAAAATTGTAGAGCTAGGATTCGTTTGAAATATTAAACTTGTTGTACAATACCACCTAGCAGATTCAATGCCATCTATTTTTCCTTCCTTTCACAATGCCATCTTGCCCTCATAACCTTGTAACTGTT
Source organism: Pseudotsuga menziesii (assembly GCA_001517045.1). Lineage (NCBI taxonomy): Eukaryota > Viridiplantae > Streptophyta > Pinopsida > Pinales > Pinaceae > Pseudotsuga > Pseudotsuga menziesii. The sequence continues at coordinate 1,861,925 of LPNX010631732.1, forward strand.
ACAAAATTTGATGTTGAACCTGTACTATTTCTTGGCTTTCTTCATCAATATTTTATTTTATTTTCTTTATTTTATCTTTGATAGAGTCAAAGAAAATAATATATTTTATAAACCCTATTTTTTAACGTTAATAAGTTGGATTCCCCATTTGTTTTAGGATTTAACAAGTATCACAACTACCATCCTCTATTCTGCAACTTTGTTCAACAACATATAAAAATGTGTTTTAAAGAGATATTCTCTTGTTCTATGGACCTACAAAAAGAAAAAGGTTCAAATTCACTAATAAAACACAATTGATACATGTTGACCTAGTAGATAGAGATGGTCAATTAACAATGCATTGAATATGAATATAATATTGTTTCTTGTTTCAGTGAACACTTTACTCCTGGTAGAAGTGTCTGAATATAAAACTTTGGAACTAGAAATTATGGAATATATGATAGAGGAGAGTCAAAGTATTGCATCTTTTACAACAATAGAATTTTGTTGAAGCAATATCTCAGGTTTTCCGATAATGTAGGATGCATTTCAAGATCAACAAACAACTATTCTTTCGGATCTATTGTGGAAATTGTGATTTCCTCCCAACAATATAATAGGAAATATGAATTGTACATCAAAGATGGAGAAGGGGTAAACTATTCTCCAACTGTATGTTTTTGAACAATTTGAAAACCATTTCTTGTTTCTAGATACAATGACAAACATGTTTTTCATTTTCCTATTTTGTGGTTAACAATTTGCAATGAATTGTTTCAATTCATTGCAGTTGCAACTGAATGAAGGATATAGTAGGATTTATTTGTGAGATGAAGAATACTTTTGTTTTGTTTATGAGAATGATACATACATATATAATAACTAATAACTATACATACATAATAAATCCAATTTACACAATAGCTTATAATATTGCGGTCTGCGCATGAACCCTAGCCGTCTGCGTCTGGGAGAACGTTGAGTTCGAGGGCTCTCCTCGCCGGTCGGTGGTCCTGCAAATGGATCCACCCGACCCTGTCTCTGTGGAAGACCGGTTCCAAAACATTGTGGCCTCCATGCCTCCGGTTCAGGCTGCTGCGGCCCCATCCTCTCGTTTTGTGAAGAGAACAGACATTCCGGAAGTTAAACTTAGCTCAGCAGCTTCGAAGAGAAAAGCTGTAACTCTTTTAGAGAAAGGTCTCATCGGACTTTTCACAGGGTTATGGCCTTCTCCGCGGTCAGTGGAAATATGGCTAAACAAAAACTGGAGAACTTTAATCCAAGGAGAGGTGCAGCAGATCTTCTGCGGCAAAAGGTATTTCGCCTTCATCTTCGAAAGAAAAGAGGACCAAGACTTGATATTCAGGAACGGGCCTTATTTTATGGGTCCCCGAGGTATGTATTTGAATAAATGGGATTTTTCTTTTAATCCGGAAAAATATATTCCAAAGGCAGTCCCAGTATGGGTTAAACTCCCTCATCTCCCTCTTCATTGTTGGAATGATGAGGATTTCCGGGCAATAGGGAATACCCTAGGGAAATATGTTGATAAATCTGAACCAAAAGCCCCAATGTTCTCATGTGCTCGCATTTGTGTCGAAGTAGACCTAGAGAAAGGTTTGCCGGAATCTATCAATCTTTCTATAGATGGCTGGACCCATCTTCAGATAGTAGATTACGAGCAAATCCCCTTTAAATGCAAATATTGTCATGAATATGGGCACTTTGCCAAGTCTTGCCCAAAGAAGCCAGAGAAACCCACTTCTGATAACCCTGACAATGAAGGCTGGAATGTAGCTAGTGGGAAAAAATCAGCCAAGACAGCAAAACAACAGTCCAATGTGGCAAAGAACACCACCGAAAATATATTTGAGGCCTTGGAAGAGGAAGTTCAAGAAGAAGAACATCAGGAAGCTCCCCCGGAAATGGAAAAGTCGAAGGATCCTGAACCAGCAAAGCAACATCAAGAGCCATTCGAATCAGTCAAGCAGCATCAAGAAAATGAAGAGCAGAATGAGGAACTAGCGCATTCCCCGACAAGAAAAGACCCAGTAACAATTTCTGAAGGCTCCACCACAAGATCGAGGGCTAAAGCAAGCTCAGAAGAAACAACAGACACTTCGATAGAAGAGCAAGAACCTCTATCCAGAAAAGGAAGGAAAACCAACAAAATCATCAGAGAACAAGAAGCAGCCCGGGAAAAGGCAGCCGGAAAGCAGACTAATTTAGATTTTCTAGTAAAAAACGCATCAGCAAATAAATACCTCCTAAGTGCTGAGGAAGAAAAAAGTGAGAAAGAAAAGGCCTCTAAACATCAAAGGAAATAATGAAAGTAGTCTCCTGGAACTGTAGAGGCTTGGGGGGCACTCAGAAGTTAGAAGTTATCAAAAGATTTAAAACAATGGAATCCGCCTCTATCATCCTCATCTAGGAGACTAAAAAAACAGCTAAAGATTGCTTGGAAACTCTCACAAGCATCTGGCCAAAAGGAACTGGCATAGCCACCAATGCCCAAGGTGCTTCAGGAGGCCTAGTAAGCTGGTGGAACTCAGATCAATACAAAATGCTTGAAGCCATAGAAGATAGGAATTGGCTACTAATAAAATTAGAAGACAAAGCTAGTAGGAAAAATTTCTGGGTTGGGAATGTGTACGGCCCAACTTTGAACGCTCAGAAGGAAAGATTTTGGAAATCTCTAGAGGAGCAATGCGTTGGTAAACTACTCCTCCCTTGCTATATAGCAGGAGATTTTAATGTAACCATCTCTGCTGATGAGCGAAGAGGAGGCACCAAGGTAAGAGACCCGTTTAGGGAGCGATTGGAGGACTTGATCTCTCAATGGAATCTTACTGATATTAAAACTAAAAACGGTGTCTACACTTGGAACAATAAAAGGGTGGGTCCAGGACACATTGCAGCTAGATTGGATAGATTTCTGGTCAGCACTCATCTCATCAACTCTCAGCCAGAAACCAAAATTTTGTGTGCTGCGGTCTCTGATCACAAACCGGTATGTCTTTTCTTCCCTCCATTGGAAAACTTGGGCCCTCTTCCGTTCAAATTCAACTGGATTTGGCTGGAATCGGAAGGGGTCAAAGATATTATTATCAAAGCCTGGCGATGTTTTATCCCAGGATCCCCTGCATACTCATGGGAGCAAAAACTGAAACGGGTCAAGGAAGCTCTCAAATCGTGGGTAAAAAATCACTTCCAGGAACCGGCTCATCAGAAGGAAAAAATTCTAAGAGAAATGGAGGCTCTCCAAGCTGACATGGAAACAAATATGGTAACTCAGACTCATTTACTTAAGGAGGCAGAACTGGAAACGACCCTGCAGAAAACTCTAAGATAGGAAGCTGAAATGTGGAGAATGAGAGCTAGAATTCTTTGGTTACAAGGGGGTGACCAAAACTCAAAATTCTTTCAGAATCAGTGCAAAGACAGACAGAGATGGAATTGCATGACTGAATTAAAAAATGAAGACGTCTCACTCATCAAAGGGCAAGCGGCTATTAAAAATGAGGTACGAAATTTCTTTTCCCAGTTGTATAATAACGAGGAGCAAGTTTCTTATCGCCTTATGGAGGAGATGACCTCTGACATCCCCTCCCTTATCAGTCAAGAAGTAAGATTAAAGCTTGAATCCCCCATTTCAGAAACTGAGGTTCAATCTGCTATATGGAGTCTACATCCAAATAAGGCCCCTGGTCCGTACGGCTTTCCTATTCGCTTTTATAGACTTTTTTGGCCCCTCATTAAAAAAGATCTGTTGAGACTCATCTCCTGGATGGAAAAGGGTAACATGGGAGGTGCAACCAATTCCACATTCTTGGCCCTGATTCCGAAAGAACGTAACCCTTCCTCCGTCAAAAAATTCAGACCCATCTCCCTTTGCAATGCGCCCTATAAAATTTTCTCAAAAGTGCTGTCTCTAAGGCTCAAACAAATCATCCCTTCTCTTATCTCCCCAAACCAAGGTGGATTCATCTCTGGTAGACAAATTAGCGATAACATCCTTTTGGTTCAGGAGGCTATCCATTCCAGTTCCAAAAAGGGCGACCTTGGGATGGCTATAAAATTAGACTTGGCCAATGCTTTTGACAGGCTGAGGCATGAATTCATCTTCCTGGTGCTTGATAAGTTTGGGTTCCCTCCGGTCTTCATAAACCAGGTTAAAGCTTGCATAACCTCTCCTTGGATAGCTCCTCTTGTTAATGGAAGACCCACTGAGTTCTTTAAAGCATCCCGGGGGGTAAGGCAAGGGTGTCCACTCTCGCCTTTCCTATACATCTTGGTTGCTGATTCCTTCAGTAGGAAAATGAATAAGCTTCAAATTGAAGGATCCCTTCCCGGTCTCTCCTATAGACGTGGAGTCCCCCCAATCAATCACGCTTTATTTGCTGATGACACTATCCTTTTGGGAATCGCCTCTCCCCAAATAGCTCGGAACCTCCTCAGCCCTCTTGAACTCTTTTTGCAAGCCTCCGAAAGTGCTGTGAATTTGAATAAATGCCAAATCTACGGGTGGAATTGTCCAGCCCCAACTCTCAGTCGTATCTCTCAGCTCCTGCAAATAAAAGCAAACTCCACATGGACCCACTTTACTTATCTTGGCATCCCCATCGTTAAAAAATCCGTCACTTCTACAATGTGGACTCCAGTCATCCAAAGAATTAAAGATAAAATTCAATCAATGGGCTTGAAATGGCTGAATCTAGCAGGAAAGGCTGTTCTAATTCGCTCCATCCTTTCCTCTTATCCCATCTACTCAAGCTCTATGGTGTTAGCTCCAAGAAACGTCATGAACAGTATAACCAAGGAAATCAAAAAATTTCTTTGGCAGGGTGGCAAAGTTCAGACCAAAAAATTTCACCTTGTTAAATGGGACACGGTCAAGCAATCTAAAAATCATGGTGGCATCGACATCCGGGATCCAGAACAAATGGGCAAAACCATGGGAGCTAGACTAGTTTGGAGACTGATCACGGGCATAAAGGAATGGTGGAAAGAGGTAATAAGAAAGAAATACATTAGGAAGCCTAGGACTAAAATGTTGGACAACGCTTGGGAAGGACATGGAACCAATTTATGGCAATTGTGCAAAGCTTCCCGCAGCTTAATCAATGAAGATCTTTATTGGATTCCCGGAAATGGGAAAAGAATTAACATATGGAAGAGTAAGATTCTTGGGCAGCCTCCCAGATCCCTGCTTCCGGGACAAACTCTCCTAGCTGAATGGGCAAACGAGCAGGGGATCTTCACTCTCTTTGACCTCTCTATATGGGACGCTAAAGGGAATTGGAAGGGATGTTCTTCCCCCAGACCAGACCATTTATCCTTCGCTACTGATGTTCTTCTCTCTTCCCTTCATGGACTCTCCCCTTCAAAGGTTTCAGCTAAGGATCGTTTCGGTTGGGGGAAGACTGGGAAGTACAATGTTAAAGAAGGATATCAAAAGATATCCAAGGAACCTCCTGGATCAAATAAATTATGGAAAAAAGTTTGGCAAGCTGACTGCATTCCAAAAGTAAACAGTTTTATTTGGGTCCTTCTCCATAATAAACTCCTCACTGCTGAGAATTTAAAGAAGAGAGGCATCAGCGGCCCCTCAAGATGCATTCTGTGCAACAACGACGAAGAGACCTCTAGCCATCTCTTCCTTCAATGCAACTTCTCTCGCCTGGTTTGGAGTTTGGTTCTTCCCCCGGGAATGGCTCAAAACTTTCCTGAAACAATAACTCAGCTCTTTGAAGAATGGAGTAAGCTCTTCCCCGGCTCTTTGAACAAGAAACCAACATTGAATCGTCTCTGGGCTTGCATTCCAAAGAATCTATGCTGGAAACTTTGGCTAGCTCGAAACAAGGCTATTTTCAAAGACCAAAAAGCAGTCCCAGCCTGAGTAGCTGCAAAAACTATTGGAATGACAGCTGAAAAACTCGCTTCAAGAGGCATTAGCTTTCCAGAAAAGGAGGCCATCCCAGACCCATTTTCCATGTGGTGCAAGAATTTCCTCAAAGAAAGGAACCCCCTTCAGTACAAAACAACCTCCATTGGACCTGACCGGAAATTTACCCCATGGGAGATTCGGCTCTCCAGTAAGGATTTCAACAACTGGCTTAGGGAGAAGAATTCCTTTGCCCTCTTTTTTGATGGCACCTCGAAAGGCAACCCAGGGGTGGCAGGAGTGGGGGGGATTCTATTGGATCCCGGAGGACAAATAGAACAAACTTTCGCTTGGGGATTAGGGACTCGAACCAACAATGAAGCAGAGTGGTTAGCTCTCCTCCAAGGCTTGCAGCTTCTACAGGGGAAAAATTATCACAAGGTCCTGATATTTGGAGATTCTAAGCATGCAATATCTAAACTGATCAATGGATACTCTAAGGGAGCAGTAAAATGTCGCCGTCTGTGCAACAAAGTTAAGCTTCTTATGCACAGCTCATACGAACCATATCACATTCTCAGATCCAATAATTCGACAGCAGATAGCTTGGCCAACTTGGGGGCCTCTCTTCAACTGGGTCATCTCAAGAAAAATGGGAATCCCTCCATATTCAAGCATGTTCCATAATGCAAAGCAATGATAGTTTTTGTCCCTACTCCTTGCATTCAAATGGGAAAAGATATAGAAAGGATCAAAGCACAAAATGCAAGTTTAGCATGGGGTTATGCCATTGGCCTCCCCATGGGTTTCTCCCCCTCTCCTTAGCCTCGCTCGTTCACTCCTTATCCCTCCTACCTCCTGCCATCCCATCACCATTAAGCGCAGCTCCCTTCCCTCTTTTCAATGCCCCGCGCCTCATCTTAGCTGGCCTCCTCCTTCATTTAAGGCTCAGTCCTTCGCTCCCTCGCCCTCTCGCCGCGTGGTTCCCCCTTTGTCTCCTCCTTCCCTTGGCGGCAGTCGACATAAATCCCATTCAATACAGGGATATCTCCACCCCCCTCTCACACGATTGCGCTCCGGTTTTGGTAAATATCACGGCTTTTGATTGTAGCAAGTTGACTGTTCTCTCCCTTATGCCTCTCAGCTCTGGTTTACTAGAGACTCTGCAATATATTTTGCTGTCGGTTTCAGGAATAGAAGAGGGGAGCCTGCAAGGCCTCCCGTGGCAGGCGCTCCCCCTCATTCGCTCAGTGGTAAAGGAGCGACTCGCATTAGCTGCCTTCACTCCTTGTCCGTGTAATTTTCTTTTGCTCACTCAGTCTGCAATTCTTGGTAAAAGAGACAACGACGGAAGCAGCACGGTCATAGGCTGCAGGTGCACTGGTTGGGAGGCTGGAAGCATTGGCACTCTGACCGTTGGGGGAAGTGAAGGCTCATCACTGAAGAAGGAATTGTTGGTGCTCAGAACTTTCTGCAACAATTTACTTGTCCCTGGGAATCTCGAACAGTCTCAGTTCGTTGGCAATCCAGTTCAAGCTGTTCAGTCTCAGCTAGCTTGAACCTTGTTGACAGAGGAAGTTTATATGGCTCAGGCAGGGGAAAATGGTGGAATGGCAGACATCAAGAAAAACCTGAGATGTATGTATGAGCTTCTCTCCATAAGTGTTATGGATAACCGTGAAATGGCCAAGGATGTAAAGAAAATGGAGGATAATGTCAGCTACACCTCGTATCAAATAAGCAACCATGATGCTCGCATAGATGACAATGAGAGCAATCTCCGTGAGCTGATGGGGAAGGTGGACAAGATCCAGGAGGATCTTCAGCGACTTATCTCTCTGAACCAGGTTAGTCGAGTCAATGGAGTCTGCGATGAAGCGGCGCTGCCTATGGAAGAAGAATCCGTTGTCAAGCTTGGAGGCAACCTTTAGTCTTTTTATGCCTGGTTTTAAATGAATGTTTTTCTGCAAATTTTTGTGTAATCAGTATATTCGGGCTTATACAACCCGAGGTTTTAAATGTCTAGAACAGTCATATAGGGAAGTATTTTGGAAACCACAGTGGATTATACCCTGGTGCTGCAACTCTGTTTTGCTCAGATACTCAGGTTTTGCAAGAATGTACTGAATGGCTGTGCACAACCACCTTTTATATATATTTCCTTTTTAGTTTCTGTAAAAAAAAAAAAAAAAATCCAATTTACACATACATAATAATACATACATACATAATCCAATTTACACATACATAATAATACCCTATTGAATCTCACTTTCGGGGTTGGACAAAACCCTAGTTTGACATGCACATCCTTCGAATGTAGATTGCTACATGTGGGTTCTCCATGTTGGTTACTTGTAGGTAAACTTGTCCTTAATTTTATGTTATCCTCCATCAACTACTTGCTAAGGGTGGAGAAATATCTCATATTCATTCATCATTAATTGTACCCTTCATGGTACTTGTCTTGGAGACTTAGGGTTCATGTGGAAACCTTAGGAGAAGGCAAGGGATGATAAACGTCTTAGATGTTCTTGGAGAGCTTGCTCATTTGTGATGTTAGGATTTTTATTGTGATAACTAAGGTTTGTGTTATACATGTAAACCCTAGAGAAGAATACACCTTTGCCGATGATGGTTGTTATGTCTCTTGTTGTAACACTAAGGTTTATACCCTAATAGAAGACATGGAGAGTAGATTTAACACCTTGTATGTTTTTTGGATATTTATTGTTATGGTAGGCAAGGCTAGGAAAATATCATAGAGTTCTTGTATTCTTGATGCTACATGGTAGTATTGATGTGTATGATGATGTAAGAGTGGAAGAATTAGGGCTTGAGGATTCAAACCCTAGGACATGATAGTATATTTGGAGGCCAATAGTATATTTTTATTTCCACATACGTATACGGTTTAACATTGATAGGGTGTGAAAACCATGAGGAAGACAACCATGCTAATGTGGAGAGTTTGTGACACAATATTGTTGTTGAAGCCAAGGAGTACTTGTTATTGTGGCCACTTATTCAGAAATTAACAATTTTATGTGCAATAAGATTATAGCTAAGGTTTTGAATATAATGTTGGAAACTTTATTTGAAGATAATGTGTTCCTCGCATACTTTCCTCTTCTGAATAGTATATGTGACAAGGTCTACCTCCATGAGCAACCTACTAATGTCTGATACAATTGCAACCTTGGTAGCTCGTGGGGAATAGTCTTGTTCGGACTCATTGGCGATTTTCGCTAGAAAATTTCATGGATAGAGGTGTTGAGGAAATCAACAAGGAAGCAAACTCACTCACCATCCAAGAGTGATGTAGGAGAGAGAGGAATTCACCTCATGCTACCATTGGAACATTCCAGTTACTTTTCAAGAACAAATTAAAAAGGATGAGATCTAGGTTGAACAGAAACATGAGATAATGGACGAGGATAATAAAAAACTTGGAATACAAGATTGGATTCCATATGTTGGAATCTGAAGAAAAGATACACAAGGTATTTCCAAATGGTATGGTGGTATTAGCAATTGAAATATATAGATGGGAAGGCACAATTAGATTTGTGGGAAGGGCACAAAGAAGATCTTGTTCATATGGATGAGCTTTGGGAGCGGATCAAAAGAATGAATGTCAAGATTAATGAGATTTCTAAGGCTATTGCACAGTTTGAATTTGCTAAGAAAACAACTAAAGCCGACAACAATCCTCCTACCTCTACATAAGACATCCTACTTATCTTAATCTATGGGGATAGAGATCATTCTATTTAACTTCAATACTGTGAAGGCTAGTTTCTCCTTTTAGCCTAACTACACATAGTCAGCAGAGAAGACAACAAATATGGTGCTTTTAGCCTTTCCTTATAACAGTAATCAACAGGATCAATGAGGGCACAGTTAGACAGAGATATTTGCTGTTGTTTGTTAGAGGCACATTCAGTTAATTTATGTTTATGTCAACTTTAGATTTAGCAGTTCCAGTTTTAGATGTAGTTAGTCTATTTTAGAAGTGTTGCTTTTGTTAGTCTCTGGTCCAACTTTAAGTTGACTTCATTTTTAGTATGCATGCATGTTCTAACTTTAGACAGAGCGAATGAGAGAGAAAAGTCTTCCATGTTTAGATGGGGCACTTTTCCTAGGGCAAGATGACCCATGCTTACATGCTATCAGTATTCTCCGATGAGATGCCCCATTTTAGTGTCATTCATGCTAGGTGATAATATTATATTAGGCAGATTTAGGGTTAGGGTTTCCTATCCTAGAATGGGCACAACTCAGAGATGGAATGCAATAATTGTAACCCTACTCCTATTATTCTATAAAGGAGTGAGTGGATCTTCCACTGGGGTTGTTGGTGAGTTTATGTTTTAAGCTATAACATTATAATTTACTGTTTTTCAGATTTAATAAAACAATGATGCAGATTTGAGTCTTTTTTGTCTTTTCTGTTAGTGTTTCCGGCAACGTGACTTTGTAGATTAGTGTATTTGAATATTGTTGTTTTGATAGGATTTCAATTTTTAAGTTACTTAGCAATTAGTTATTGTTTGAATACAGAGTATGCTTACCATTGTTTGAGAAATTTTAACATGATTCAACAAATAGATTACAATGCTACTAGCAAAGTGATGCTCAGTGAAGACTTCATTGTTAACGAGAGCAGGTGTTTTGCAACCAACTTCAAATATGAAATATATTCTAAAAATTGATAAAGGTGATTATTGTAAGGTTGAAGATTCATCCAAGATAAATGGCAAAAAGATGCAGGAAGAAACAAAAAAATGGCGTCCAAGCAAACTTTGTAGCACATTATGTCAAACTCATAAATTTCAGGTGAAGTAAGTGTGGGTACTGACCAATTTCGGAGGCATTGTGTCCTTTGTGGATTCTTAACCTCCTCGACGACCTCCTTGACTTCCTTTGTGTACTCCTAAACCTCCTCAACCTCCTCCATGAACTCCTCAATCGCCTTAACCTCCTATGTGAAGACCTCAACCTCCTCGAACTCTGTTACAAACTTCATGGTGACCTCCTTAACCTCCTTAACCTCCCCAACCTGCTCTATGAGCTCCTTGACCTCCTCGGCCTCCTTTGCTAACTACTTGACCTCCTCGGCCTCCTTTGCTAACTACTTGACCTCCTCTGTGACCTTCGTGGTGACCTCTGCAAACTCCTTAACCTCCCCAACTTGCTCTATGAACTCCTTGACCTCCTTGGCCTCCTTTTCCAACTACTTGACCTCCTCTGCGACCTCTGTGGTGAAATTTGTGACCTCTACGAGCTCTAATGAGATGGAAGGAGTGTTGTATCTTGACCTAAATCCTCCCAAAGAAGAGTGTTGGATCCCCTGCGAACGCCAACTATTTCTGCTTCTGGATAGGTATTGGAACCCTACGAGCGCCAACTATCTGTGCAGGGTTTTGGAATGGTATGCGAACTACAAAAACATAGAAAATAAGGGAAGCAAGTAAACCCTTACATAAATGCAAACAACCCACATGGTTTCTTTGATAGGGAAACAAATAGGGATCCAATGCAAAGTGGAGTAGGGAGTATTCTAAACATATCATACTCAAAGAAACAATATTTTGGGTGTGGATTAAGACCTAGCACAATTGTTTTTATAGAAGTGAAGGAAACCATGATCCTCATGAACCTAGAAAGAGAAGAAGGATTGAGAAATATAAAACAATCATGGGGATTCTAAATTGGTGATATATTGGATGCAATGAAACAAATAGCTTGGTCTGACATCAATTACTGAAGTGAAAGTGGTTCTATTAATGTGGAGACCCAAGTTCAAATCCCTCAAGTGGGTGTGGCTGTAAATATATGAAGTATTTCTATAAAAAAGGATACAAAGAACAAATACAAAACATTTAGTTTCATGGTAACTTGTAGTTTCCATAAGATCTAAAGGATACCTTCTTCTTTCTTCACTTCCATAACATATACAAAGAATTCAATTAGAATTCATTACCATATTCAAGCATGCATGCAAAAGGGACGTGAGCTCTTTATTTATCAATGTATTAAACAAAGGAGAGGAAAAAACTCTCCCTCCAAAATATATGTATCTCTAGATGATGAAGGAATTTCCTAGACTTTTGGGTTGATCCAAATCATCATTGATGTATGAATATTTCACAGAACCCCTCTTCCATACCAAGTCTCATGTTCTCATGTAGCCTTTGATTTTATTTAGGACTTGTTTTGTTTTGTATGAATGGTGTAGAACTTAAATATCACGGGTTAACAACTTTGGGTTATTGTTGTTTGTTTATGCAAGAACATACAAACTTCCATCTTGGAAACCAATCTTACTTCTTGACAAATCCCTAGGGGCCTTTCTCTCTGATTATACTCTGTTGTTTTATTCTAATAAAATGGCCATGCTATATTTTCATTGGAAAAAGTAACATGAGAACAAACATAGTGTCCACAAGCATATGGTTGGTGGTCATATTTGTACATCACATGAAGGCCAAAATTAGATGTTTCATTAATGTTGCTCGAACTATTAAATTATATATCTAAAAAATGACCAAAAACATCTAGATCAGCTAACCAACGTGAAAATTAACATCAATGAACAATAGAAATAACAATTGCATCAAGATATTGTATTTTTCATTATGGGTTGACCTCCATCTATGAATTGTTGGCTCAAGATCGACCTCAATATGCTCCCATTTGTCATTTCCTTGCGCATGCTTAATATGTTTCTCTAGCTTAGAAATGGCTAGATCCACATTAGGGAACTTATCAAACCAAGGAAATTTAAGGGAACATTGGGAACATTTGGTTGGGGTTAGTTGTCACATCACTTTTGAATCCTATGAAAAATATGATCTACTCTAGGTCAAGGTCATCCATCACCATATCTTTAGGATTGAACTGAATGGACTATAACATGTATTGTATGGCTCTATTGGATCATGATACAAGGACACCCACCAAAACCTCTAATCATTGACATAAATGTGCCACTTCCATCTCCATAAGCCCACTTGAACCAAAATATGAAAGGACAATTGTAAACAAATTAAAAAACATTTACAACAAATAAACTAATTGCAATGTTATATATTTTAAAATGATACTTATGTATGGCATATCTAAGGATCAATTATACAAATAAATGTGTTTCTTAATGCTTACAATATAATATAATTCTCAGATTAAGTCAAAAGTATAATCTAAACAAAACATGAACATCTATAAATGAAGAATGAAGAATGTTGATAGTCATGGTTTTTTGTTGTTGTTGTTAAAATGAAGAATGTTGATAGTCATGGTTTTTTTTATTTTGTTAAAATAAAGAATGTTGATAGTAATGTTTTTTTTAAGATTTTATTTATCCAACTTTAATCATATTATATCATATGGTATTAGTGTAAATTGTTTTAATTAAATTCATTGTTGATACTTAAAATAAAAATTATAAATCATTAATACATTTTATTTATATTGCGATAGTGTTGAAGGTTAATCATTCATATTGAAAGTCATCTCAATGTTAACACAAATATTGAATAAACCTACTAAATAATTAATGTGCTAAAGTGAGCCATTGACTCTAAACAAGGATCAATTTTTCCTAACTCAGGGTCATAAAAACCCAATAAATAGTATTTTTTGTTTTTCAAAGTTTATCAACTTTGTGTATGAGAAACCATATGATTGAAAAGTGTGACATTATGCTTTAAAAAATAAACAGTATTAATATTAGTATGGTATAAGTTCCATAATAAAGTAGGATTATCGACATAAATTATAAGTTTTTGAGTAGAAGACAATTTTTCGTTTTGTGTATTTTAGGAATAAGAGATATTTTTATATAATTTTGAAATTTTAAATTAGATGTGTTTTTATTTAATAAATAATATAGATGAAAGTGAAAATGTTTAACAAGAAATTTGGTTACAACCTCCTCAGCCTCCTTTGCCAACTACTTGAACTCCTTGATGATGGTGATGATGATGATGATGATGATGATGAGGATGATGATGGCAATGATGATGATGAGGATGATGATGTTGTTGTTGATGATGATGATGATGATGAACATGATGATGAACATGATGATGACGACGGAGATGAAGATGATGATGATGATGATGATGATGATGAAGATGACGACGATGATGGATGATGATATTGTTGATGATGAAGATGATGAAGAAGATGATGCTGATGAAGATGAAGATGACGACGACGACGACAACGATGATGTTGATGACGATGATGATGACGACGATGATGAAGATGATGATGATGATGAGGATGATGATGACGACGACGATGATGACGAAGACAACGACGATGATGATCATGCCGATGATGATGATGATGGTGATGATGATGATGATGATGATGACGGATGATGATGTTGATGATGATGATCATGACGATGGCGATGATGATGATGATGATGATGATGATGATGAAGATGATGATGAAGATGATGATGATGACGAAGAAGATGATGATGATGATGAAGATGATGATGATGATGAAGATGATGATGAAGAAGATGATGACGACGACGACGATGATGATGGATGATGATATTGTTGTTGTTGTTGTTGATGATGATGACGATGACGATGAACATGATGAAGATGATGATGATGATGAAGATGATGATGAAGACGACGACGACGGCGATGATGATGATGTTGATGACGACGATGAAGATGACGACGACGACGATGACAATGATGATGTTGATGACGACGATGATGACGATGGCAATGACGATGATAACGAAAACGACGACGACGACGACGATGATGATGATGATGATGATGATGATGGACGATGATGTTGATGATGATGATGATGACGACAAACATGATAATGAAGATGATGATGACGATGAAGATGATGATGATGATGATGGAGGAATATGAAGATGATGATGATGATGATGATGATGATGATTATGTTGATGAAGAAGAAGATGATGATGATGATGATGATGATGAAGATGATGAAGATGGCTGATGATGATGATGATGATGATGATGATGATGGTGATGATGATGATGAAGATAGATGAAGATGATGATGATAATGACAGATGATGAATTTGATGATGATGGATGATGAATTTGATGATGATGATGAAAACGACGATGACGATGATGATGATGATGACAACGACGATGGCAACAATGATGATGATGATGGATGATGATGTTGATGACGATGACGACGATGACGACAATGAAGACGATGGTGATGACGACGATGATGATGATGACGACGATGAAGACGATGATGATGGATGATGATGTTGATGATGATGATGAAGTTGATGTTGATGATGACGACGTTAAGTATTGATGTTATTAGAATACTGCCTTAGTATTCTAATAAACCCAACTGTGGATTGGCTTGGGTGAACCTTGGTGTGTATTTGGCTATGTGTGAGCCTGTTGTTCTCTTTTTCCTTGTGGAAATCATGCCCATCTCGGGGGTGGAATTTGTGTTGAGAGATTGATGAGCACAACTGGCCTATGGTTGGGTGGAACATTGCAACAACATAGTTAGTTGCAGGGAAACTCACTTTCAGGATAAGTTCTCTTGTATTAACTCTACAATGTATTTGTTTTATGAATTATCATGAATTTTTATGAATGTATTTGCTTCTGGTTTATCTTCATTTATTATACATCTGCATATGTATTTTATTTCCAATGCATTATTGATTATGTTCATGGGGCTAGATGCTTCACCAACAATTGATTATGTTCGTTTGCAATGTCACCAACAGTTGCTTCTTCATGTATTGTATGCACATTGTTGAAATTCCTCTTTTTGTTTCAATAGCCCTTTGCATAATGAGGTCCCCAACACTCCCATCATTTTATAGGTTCTCTTTGTTCATTATTTTTAACATAATTATTAGGTAAATCTTTATTCTTTGCTGCTGTAAAATTCGGTTGTGTATTACTTTCAAATCTTGTCCCCTTATACGTATTCTTAGAATAGTTTTGGGAATTATTTCCAAAATTATTGTTGAACTTAAATCCTTTTATTCTTTGTTCAAAATTATTTGTTCTTTTACCCTTAAATTTAGGTATACCTTCTCTTTTACTTTTTCTTTGTTCATAACAGAAATTAGCCTTCCTCATTGGTTCCTCAAGGGTTTTTGGATTATCGTATTCAATTTTGTCCTTGAATATAAGAGGTAAACCCCGGTTGGCCTCCGTATCCACAAGATTGTTTAGATTCCTTAGAACGTGATAAGCCTTATGAGTTCTAAAGAGTGTCAGAAGGAGGAGGACTTTCCTGTACGTGTGGGCAAGGTTTATATCTGTTGGCATCTTCTTGGTGTGTAACGCTATAACTATCAGTCTGGAGTCACCAAAGATAGTGAGCTTCTGGATGTTCAGCTCCTTGCTTGGTTTAGACCTTGCCACAGCGCCAGATACTCAGCTTGATTGTTGGAGGCGTGTCCTAGGCCCCATGCATAGGATAGGTGGGGATTGCCAGATGGCTCGAAAATGATGCCTCCTCGTCCAGCCTGATCGGGGTTCCCTTTCGAGGCCCCATCAAAGAAAAGACACCATTCATCAAGGGCTGACCTCCACTTAATAAAATCCTGTTCTTCCAACCTGATTTCCCAATTTTCCTTTTGAGGAGGTTTGATTACTTTATTGCTTTGTTGGTTCAAATTGAGCTCCTTAAACCAATGATCTTCTTCAGGGGAGAGGGTAGTCGCATTTCTAATGGAGGACTTGGTGCTTAACGCTTCCGAGAGCATGGTGCGAGCTTTAATAACAACTTGAGGAGGGAGTCTATCTTCATCCTTAAAAATTCTGTTATTTCTCTCCAGCCAAATCTTCCAACACAGAAATTTAGGTGTCCACATCCACGCGAGCTTGAGAAGACTTTTCTTGCTGATATTAAAGGGAGTGAGGTATATCCAGCAACTTATCAACTCCGTTATTGAATTTGGAAGATTTACAGAGATTGATTATAGCGTGTGCCTCCATACCTCTTTGGTGAAATCGCAAGTGATGAGCAGGTGCACGACGGTTTCTTCAGCCTGTTTGCACAGTCGGCAGCGTGAGGGCCCTTCCCAGCCTTTGCTCTTTAGCTTTTCACTTGTCAATATACTATTATGAAGGAGAGTCCATATAAAAATATCAATTTTTGGAATAGAAGAGAAGCTCCATAGAGCTTTCCATGGCCCAGGATTGGGAGGGACCCAAGGCTTCTCCAGAATAGCAGCGTAGCCATCAGCTGCCATGTAATTCCCATATCTTGAACCCCAACTCCGTTTGTCTTTGGATATGGTGCTAATAGGCGACTTCCCTTGAATTAATTCCAACAGTTTTGTAGCTTCCTCCTTGAGCTCGTGCGGATATTCACCTAGATTCCAGCTTTCCCAGGTTTCATTCTCATCGCTGCTCTTGAAAAGCTTGGAAGTGAAAAATGGAAGGGCTCTTTTACATAGCGAGAAGATTAGGGAGCCTTTCTGTAGTTTTGGGGGCCTTTCAAGACATCTCTCCTTATCACCTGTAAAATATTTCTTACGGAGGATTTGCTTACTCCAAGTTTTTTTCCTTGTGATCATATTCCAAAGAATTTTGCTACCCATGGCTAGATTTTGGGTGGCCACGTCTCTTATTTGAAGGCCACCTTCCATATTTGGCCTCGTGACCTTGTCCCAGCTCACTAGATGGAGCTTTTTATCATAGTTTCGGCCACCCTCCCAAAGGAAGCGACGAAGCAGCTCATTAATTCTGTTTGTGATGGTTTTGGGAGCTAGAAGAACTGAGCATTGATAGATTGGGAGGCTGGTGAGGACTGAGTTCATCAAAATCACTTTGCCTGCTTTGTTGAGCCAAGTTGCCCCCCACGCGTGGATCTTGTTTTTTAGTTTGTCCAGGAGTGGCAGCCAATGGACAACTCTAGGGGAAGCTTTGAAAATTGGAATGCCCAGGTATGTAAAGGTGTCCCAGATTGTGATACCTTCCATTTCAAGGATTTGAGATAACTCCAGCATTTCACGAGGAGAGCAATTCCATCCATAGACCTTGCTTTTGTGGAATTTTATTTCACTTCCAGAGTTGTCTCTATAGTAGTCAAGCTCTGTTTTAAAGTTCCTAGCTGTGTTGAGGTTGGAAGCTTCCAATAACAGAGTATCATCAGCGAATTGGGCGTGGTTTACATCCTTGACCTTTGGGACAATTCTGATGCCTGAGAGAGACCTGTTTTGGAGACTTCTGTTCAGCTGGAAGCTCAGGATAGAGGCTTGGATGACAAAAAGCACAGGGGATAGAGGGCAGCCTTGCCTTAATCCTCTTGAGGCCTGGAAAAAATTGGTAGGGCGTCCATTAACCAACGGGGCGATCCAAGGGGCAGATATGCAAGCTTTGATCCACATAATGAATTTCTGACTGAAACCAAAATTTCTCATGGCTGCAAATAAGAAATCATGCTTGACTCTGTCAAAGGCATTGGCCAGGTCCAGCTTTACCACCATACCCTTCTCTTTTTTCTTGTAGCTGGTATGAATGGCTTCTTGGACTAAGATAATGTTATCCAAAATCTGTCTTCCTCTCACAAACCCACCTTGATTTTTTGGGATCAGCTTAGGCAAAAAAAATTTGAGTCTGTTAGCCATAATTTTGGTTATGATTTTGTAACCTGTATTACAAAGGGAGATAGGCCTGAATCTATTGAAGCTCTTAGCTCCTTTTTCTTTCGGAATGAGGGCCAAAAACGAGGAGTTGGTGCTGCCACCCAACTTGGTACAGTTTTGAGCCTTCTTGACCATTATGTATAAGTCCTTTTTTATTATGTCCCAGCAAGAAATATAGAACCAGGCTGTAAATCCATCCGGCCTAGGAGCTTTGTTTGGGTCCATTTTGAAGAGGACTTTCGTGATTTCTCGAATACTAACAGGACTATTCAACAGCAGGTTGTCCTCGTCATTAATCAAATTTGGAATCCCTGAGAGAGGATAAGAGTTCGGGTCCACTGGTTCCAGATCTGGTGTGGAATAGAGATTTTTGAAAAAGGAATGGGATGCCTCCTTAATGCCACTAAAATCGTTTATGACTTGGTCTTGCATCTGAATTTCATTAATGGAGTTAGAAAAAATTCTGGCTTGGTCTTGCTTATGAAAGAAAGAAGTGTTTTTGTCTCCAGCTTGAAGCCAGAGCGTCCTTGATTTGACTCTCTAGTAGACTTCCTCTTCTCTACAAGTTTTGTGGTACTTCCTTTGCAGCTCAGCTTCCTGGATGAGCAAGGCTGGAGTGACAGGGGACTCTTCCAAGATCAATTGGTGCCTTTCCAAAGCCTTCTGAATTTTTTTCCTTTCAGCCATGGGAGAACCAAGTCCTTTAGCCCAGGATTTTAGATCAGCTTTGAGTCTTCGGAGCTTTCCTTCACAAACATAGAAAGGGGAACCATAAACCGGATCCTTCCAGGACTTAGACACAATATCAAAGAAGCCTTCCTGATTTACCCAAATTGGGCTAAACCGGAAGGGGATCGGGCCTAACTTTTTCTCAGGAAAAAGGGAGAGCGAGATCGGTTTGTGATCTGAAGTATAGTGTGGGAGAATCTTGGAGGTCGCCATAAGCCCAAGGGTTAGGAAAGATGAATGAATAAGGAAGCGATCTAAGCGGGCAGCTATATGACCAGGTCCTATCCTATTATTTAACCAGGTTAACTTTCCCCTATCAGGAATGATATCTTCAAGATCCCAATCTAGCATCAAGTCTTCCACCCACTCTCTTGCAGGGTCTCGGACTATTGACCCCGCTTTTTTTTCGGCTAGAGCAAGGGTTACATTTATGTCTCCAGCCACTACTAAATTTTTAGGGTTGTGATGGTTAAGAAAAAGTTTTCAGGAATCCTAGCAATCCTTTTTTTCAACAAAAGAGACAAGAACATACATATTAAAAAGGATTACAAGATGGCCGGACTCTTTATGGAGCAACTTGGTGAAAATACAGTGAGTGTTTCCTTCCTCTTCTACTAGTTCGAGCTTTGCAGAGTCCCAGAACGTTTCTAAGCCTCCCGAAGCTCCTCTTGCACTTACAGCCCTACCCGGGCCTTTCTTCCAAAACAAGTTGCTTGCACGGAGAAGAGCATCCTCCTCCAGCTTCGTCTCCTGGATTAGGAGGACTTTAGGCGTCGTTGCTCTTACTAAGTCCCTTATAGCTTCTTCTTTTAGGGAGTTGTCTAGTCCTCTGCAGTTCCAGGAGACGTATTGCATTATTTACCTCGATGAGGGGGATGGCCCCCTTTCGGGGTCTTCCCAAGCTTCATCCCCGATCTGGTATTCATCATTTCTGGAATGGTGTGTTGTGAGCCTTGAACCACATCCTTGTAGGACTGCTCTTCCCTTCTCTTCTTCTCAGTCTTTCGTCCACGCTTTGGTTGGTCTGGGGTACCTGATGGATTGCTTGCTTCAGTATCTCCTTCCTTAGAGGATTCAGCTCCCGTTTCCGAACCTAAACTGATATGTTCTTTTGATGGGCTGGAGACACCAGGTTGAGGGATTGGATCGATTGGGGCTTGTGGTGCCCAAACTTCTTCAAATTCAGGAATATTTATGGGGGTTTGAGCTGCATTAGGGTCTTTTGGGTGGATAGGCTTTGAGTTGCCTTCGTTTGGGGGACCCTAGGCCATTTTCTCCTTACTTCTGGCATTGTTCGAGGTTTTCCCTTTCTTAACTTTATGCCATCCTTTAGCATCTTCTTTCCCAGCGGCCAGTTTGGGACAGTATCTTTGGAAGTGGCCATGTTCTTGGCAGTTCCTGCACTTGAAGGGCAGGTGCTCGTAGTCCAACTTCTGGTAATGAGTCCAAGATCCAACGGTTAACTTTATTGCCTCAGGAAGGCCAGCTTTAAGATCAGCTTCAACACATATTCTGGCACAGGTGTATTGTCCCTTATTATCAGCTTTGTCAATGAAACGTCTGATTCCGTTCCCTATTCTCTGCAGAGATTCGAAGTCCCAACAATGCACCGGGAGATTAGGGAGCCTGACCCACATCGGCACTTCTTTGGGGAGATCGATCGAGGGATCGAAATTTGGTGTCCATTTGTTTAGGTATAGGCCCTGCGTCCCCATGAAATAGGGGCCATTTCTAAAGATTAAGTCATGGTCTTCTTTTGAAATGAGTTCAAAAATGAAGAACCCTCTCCCAACAGGGTAACACGTTACTCCATGTTTCAGATTAGGCTTCCAATTTCTTTGTATCCAGTCATCTGTAGACTTGGTGGAGGGCCATAAGCCCATAAACTGACCCACGAGGCCTCGCTTAGCTAGTGCCAGAGCTATCTTCATTGGTTTTTCTTCAGGAAGGGCGATTTCTGGGATTTCCTCTAGTTTCTTGATGAATTTAGGGACCTCCAGAGGAGAGGTCTTCTTGCCTCTGCTGTTGATGAGCCTTTGGAAGGCGTCCTTATCTGAACTCGAACGAGGGGGGGGGGGGCGACCTCCCCTCCCCCAAG
>LPNX010631732.1:1889541-1939753 GCA_001517045.1 Pseudotsuga menziesii
TGAGGTAAATAATGCAATACGTCTCCTGGAACTGCAGAGGACTAGGCAGCTCCCTAAAAGAAGAAGCTATAAGGGACTTAGTAAGAGCAACGACGCCTAAAGTCCTCCTAATCCAGGAGACGAAGCTGGAGGAGGATGCTCTTCTCCGGGCAAGCAACTTGTTTTGGAAGAAAGGATCGGGTAGGGCTGTAAGTGCAAGAGGAGCTTCGGGAGGCTTAGCAACGTTCTGGGACTCTGCAAAGCTCGAACTAGTAGAAGAGGAAGGAAACACTCACTGTATTTTCACCAAGTTTCTCCATAAAGACTCCGGCCATCTTGTAAGCCTTTTTAATATGTATGTTCCTGTCTCTTTTGTTGAAAAAAAGGATTGTTGGGATTCCTGAAAACTTTTTCTTAACCATCACAACCCTGAAAATTTAGTAGTGGATGGAGACTTAAATGTAACCCTTGCTCTAGCCGAAAAAAATGGGGGGTCAATAGTCCGAGACCCTGCAAGAGAGTGGGTGGAAGACTTGATGCTGGATTGGGATCTTGAAGATATCATTCCTGATAGGGGAAAGTTCACCTGGTCAAATAAAAGGATAGGACCTGGTCATATAGCTGCCCGCCTAGATCGCTTCCTTATTCATTCATCTTTCCTAACCCTTGGGCTTATGGCGACCTCCAATATTCTCCCACACTATACTTCAGATCACAAACCGATCTCGCTCTCCCTTTTTCCTGAGAAAAAGTTAGGCCTGATCCCCTTCCGGTTTAGCCCAATTTGGGTAAATCAGGAAGGCTTCTTTGATATTGTGTCTAACTCCTGGAAGGATCCGGTTTATGGTTCCCCTTTCTATGTCTATGAAGGAAAGCTCAGAAGACTCAAAGCTGATCTGAAATCCTAGGCTAAAGGACTTGGTTCTCCCATGGCTGAAAGGAAAAAAATTCAGAAGGCTTTGGAACGGCACCAATTGATCTTGGAAGAGTCCCTTGTCACTCCAGCCCTTCTCATCCAGGAAGCTGAGCTGCAAAGGAAGTACCACAAAGCTTGTAGAGAAGAGGAAGTCTACTAGAGAGTCAAATCAAGGACGCTCTGGCTTCAAGCTGGAGACAAAAACACTTCTTTCTTTCATAAGCAAGCCCAAGCCAGAATTTTTTTTAACTCCATTAATGAAATTCAGATGCAAGACCAAGTCATAAAGGATTTTAGTGGCATTAAGGAGGCATCCCATTCCTTTTTCAAAAATCTCTATTCCGCCCCAGATCTGGAACCAATGGACCCGAACTCTTATCCTCTCTCAGAGATTCCAAATTTGATTAATGACGAGGACAACCTGCTGCTGAATAGCCCTGTTAGTATTCGAGAAATCAAGAAAGTCCTCTTCAAAATGGACCCAGACAAAGCTCCTAGGCTGGATGGATTTACAACCTGGTTCTATATTTCTTGCTGGGACATAATAAAAAAGGACTTGTACAGAATGGTCAAGAAGGCTCAGAACTGTACCAAGTTGGGTGGCAGCACCAACTCCTCGTTTTTGGCCCTCATTCCGAAAGAAAAAGGAGCTAAGAGCTTCAATAGATTCAGGCCTATCTCCCTTTGTAATACATGTTACAAAATCATAACCAAAATTATGGCTAACAGACTCAAAAGAATTCTGCCTAAGCTGATCCCAGAAAATCAAGGTGGGTTTGTGAGAGGAAGACAGATTTTGGATAACATTATCTTAGTCCAAGAAGCCATTCATACCAGCTACAAGAAAAAAGAGAAGGGTATGGTGGTAAAGCTGGACCTGGCCAATGCCTTTGACAGAGTCATGCATGATTTCTTATTTGCAGTCATGAGAAATTTTGGTTTCAGTCAGAAATTCATTATGTGTATCAAAGCTTGCATATCTGCCCCTTGGATCGCCCCGTTGGTTAATGGACGCCCTACCAATTTTTTCCAAGCCTCAAGAGGATTAAGGCAAGGTTGCCCTCTATCCCCTGTGCTTTTTGTCATCCAAGCCTCTATCCTGAGCTTCCAGTTGAACAGAAGTCTCCAAAACAGGTCTCTCTCAGGCATCAGAATTGTCCCAAAGGTCAAGGATGTAAACCACGCCCAGTTCGCTGATGATACTCTGTTATTGGGAGCTGCCAACCTCAACACAACTAGGAACTTTAAAACAGAGCTTGACTACTACAGAGACAGCTCTGGAAGTGAAATAAACTTCCACAAAAGCAAGGTCTATGGATGGAATTGCTCTCCTCGTGAAATGCTGGAGTTATCTCGAATCCTTGAAATGGAAGGTATCATAATCTGGGACACTTTTACATACCTGGGCATTCCAATTTTCAAAGCTTCCCCTAGAGTTGTCCATTGGCTGCCACTCTTGGACAAACTAAAAAACAAGATCCATGCGTGGGGGGCAACTTGGCTCAACAAAGCAGGCAAAGTGATTTTGATGAACTCAGTTCTCACCAGCCTCCCAATCTATCAATGCTCAGTTCTTCTAGCTCCCAAAACCATCACAAACAGAATTAATGAGCTGCTTCGTCGCTTCCTTTGGGAGGGTGGCTGAAACTGTGATAAAAAGCTCCATCTAGTGAGCTGGGACAAGGTCACGAGGCCAAATATGGAAGGTGGCCTTCAAATAAGAGACGTGGCCACCCAAAATCTAGCCATGGGTAGCAAAATTCTTTGGAATATGATCACAAGGAAAAAAATTTGGAGTAAGCAAATCCTCCGTAAGAAATATTTTATAGGTGATAAGGAGAGATGTCTTGAAAGGCCCCCAAAACTGCAGAAAGGCTCCCCGATCTTCTCGCTATGTAAAAGAGCCCTTCCATTTTTCACTTCCAAGCTCACGTGGACTCCGGGAAACGGGGCTAAAATAAAAATTTGGGAGAACTTGATCCTTGGGGATCAGCCTCTCAACGAATCAAACGAGCTACGAAACATCAAAAATTGGCTTCTTGCCAAAAACTGCAGCACTCTGTGGGACATTTCCTCCTAGAGCAGCGATGAGAATGAAACATGGGAAAGCTGGAATCTAGGCGAATATCCGCACGAGCTCAAGGAGGAAGCTACAAAACAGTTGGAATTACTTCAAGGGAAGTCGCCTATTAGCACCAGATCCAAAGACAAACAGAGTTGGGGTTCAAGATATGGGAATTACACAGCAGTTGATGGCTACGCTGCTATTCTGGAGAAGTCTTGGGTCCCTCCCAATCCTGGGCCATGGAAAGCTCTATGGAGCTTCTCTTCTATTCCAAAAATCGATATTTTTATATGGACTCTCCTTCATAATAGTATATTGACAAGTGAAAAGCTGAAGAGCAAAGGCTGGGAAGGGCCCTCACGCTGCCGACTGTGCAAACAGGCTGAAGAAACCGTCGTGCACCTGCTCATCACCTGCGATTTCACCAAAGAGGTATGGAGGCTCACGCTAGAATCAATCTCTGTAAATCTACCAAATTCAATAACAGAGTTGATAAGTTGTTGGATATACCTCACTCCCTTTAAGCTCAGCAAGAAAAGTCTTCTCAAGCTCGCGTGGATGTGGACGCCTAAATTTCTGTGTTGGAAGATTTGGCTGGAGACTCAATAACAGAATTTTTAAGGATGAAGGTAGACTCCCTCCTCAAGTTGCTATTAAAGCTTGCACCATGCTCTCAGAAGTGTTAAGCACCAAGTCCTCCATTAGAAATGCGACTACCCTCTCCCCTGAAGAAGATCATTGGTTTAAGGAGCTCAATTTGAACCAACAAAGCAATAAAGTAATCAAACCTCCTCAAAAGGCAAATTGGGAAATCAGGTTGGAAGAACAGGATTTTATTAAGTGGAGGTCAGCCCTTGATGAATGGTGTCTTTTCTTTGATGGGGCCTCGAAGGGGAACCCCGGTTAGGCTGGAGGAGGAGGCATCATTTTCGAGCCATCTGGAAATCCCCACCTGTCCTATGCATGGGGCCTAGGACATGCCTCCAACAATCAAGCTGAGTATCTGTCGACGTGGCAAGGTCTAAACTAAGCAAGGAAGCTGAACATCCAGAAGCTCACTATCTTTGGTGACTCCAGACTGATAGTTAAAGCGTTACACACCAAGAAGATGCCAACGGATATAAACCTTACCCACACGTACAGGAAAGTCCTCCTCCTTCTGACACTCTTTAGAACTCATAAGGCTTATCACATTCTAAGGAATCTAAACAATCTTGTGGATACGGAGGCCAACCGGGGTACTACTCTGAGCAAGAGCCAGCTAATTGTCAATGGAGAAATCTCAAATCACCCGCTTCCCTAAGTCTAAGGCTGCACTAGCCCTGTCTCTTCACGTGGGCATCTCAACAGCAAATCAACAGCATAGGTTTGCCATGAATATTAGGCTGGAAATGATGGTTAGTTTAGCAATTCTGAATATGCATTGTAAAGGCCCTGGCAGCCCCTTTGCCAGACACTAAATAAAATCTTAACCGTTTCCGTAAAAAAAAACATGTAATTATAAATATATATAGTCATTATCTCTAAAGAAAAATATCAATAAAATTTAAACATTATTATTATTGCATATTCTTTTAAGAAAAAATATATATTTTGATATTGTAATAAAAAAATTAAAATATTTACATAAACTAATAAACTAATGTGTTGACATAAACATATACATACATTTAAAAAAAAATCATACATAATTTGTTAAAAATATTAATAAAACATACCATACTCCAATGAGACAAAATTATATAAACCTAAAAAATAACAATGGAACAACAAAGTCAATCTCATCCAAAGAAAATCAACTATAATGCATATTTCCTTAAAATTCTTGTTTTAAGAACAAAAACCTTCCTACAAAGTAAGAATTTCTTTTGGTATAATTTATTATTATTATTATTATTATATATTCCCTAAACATAATTCCATGATATGTCTAAACTCAAATTAATTTAAATCTATATATATATATAAATAAACTTATTCTAACAAAGTTTTTTTCTCCTTTTTCCCTAAACATAATTCCATGATATGTCTAAACCCAAATTAATTTAAATCAGTCTCTTTTATAATTATTTAATTTAATTTTTTTACATTATATTTATATATATAGTTCCATGATATATCTAAACCCAAATTAATTTAAATGAGTCTTTTTTATAATTATTTAATTTAATTTTTTTATATTATATTTGTATATATGAGAGGGAAAAAAACTTATTCTAACAAAGATTTTGTTTTTAAACATAATTCCATGATAGGTCTTAAATCCAAATTAATTTGAAATTTGAGAGAAAGGCTTAGAATTCTACCAGAAAGAAATATTATGCATTGTCTAAAAAGAGAATGGAACCTACCCCACAAGCTCTATGTAACAACTCCAAAATTCGTAAATAACAAAAAAAAAATTAAATAATGGTTTAATTGAAATTGTAAAGGATAAATAAATCCATACGATCTTTAAATTGTGTGAAGTATTTTATCTATTGAACATAAATGACTCTTTACGACAACATTACGATGCATTTTATTATCAAACATTGGTTAAACTTTTGGTATCGACTTTATAAAATAGATTGCTGTAAAACTAAAAAGAAAAAGAAATGTGTAAAGGAACAATGTTTTTATCTCAGTGACGATTTATCTGCGAAGGAGTAGGTCAAGACCATGAAATATGTAAGGTTTTGGTAACCCTTCCTTGACAAAGAGCAACAAAAGCATATTAGTCGTTCCCAGTGTTGCAGGGGAGGTCGCATGGTCGAATGTTGGAAGGGACGAGAGATTTTGACTCTCCCCACCAGTACCACGACGTAGAAGAAGTTCACAATAGAATAAACCCTTGGATTTTCCATTAGGGTTTTAACCCCTTTCCATAGCTAGAAAGCACCTGCAAGAAACCCTTTCACGTGGAACTTTTAAAATTTCACCTACCTCCACGTAAATCTTTGTGTTGACACCCACTCTCTATAGTTTTTGATTGATTTCTTTGTTTTCCCTTGGTCTTTGTTTTGTCACCTTATGTTCATAGTTATTAGGTTTGTAAGAGATGGGACAAATCCTTTTTGTTGAAAACACCCACAACAATACAAGTTTAAACTTTGTGTTAGCTTACAATAATCTAAGTAAGACCCACAATCCTTGTAACCCTAGCATCGAGAAAGGAGTTGTAAGTGGAGTGCTAAGCGTTAAAAACATGACAAATCCATCCTTATGGTAAAATAGGATAAACACACAAACTGAAACATACGACAAGTCAAGTATGACATAACAACTTTTGGAAGCAAGTAATTTATCTTAGGAACTATATTCTAGTAAAGTGTCATATGAAATCATTTATGGAGTAACATATTTAAAATTGTTACATATGAGTTTTATAGATTTTTGGTTATAGGATTGTTAATAGAAGTTAGGATTTATAATATCTACCTATAAGTTATTGTGAAGCCAAGAATACTATGTAGGGTTTATAATACATGTGAAACCAAATTAGGTCTTTTATTGATCTCAACCTTCCATAACAATTTTTTTTTACTTATGAAATTTTGGAGTTGTTACATGTGGTATCAGAGCGATTTTTCAAACACTATGCTTGAAATTGGCTCAATTCACATGCTCATTACAAAAACATGAAATACCGACTTATGTTTAAAAATTCTTTATGTACAGAAATATAAATTTTTATTTTGCAGGAAATGGAAGAAGTAGAGGCATCTGTTGAAGATGGATCACATCATAATAATCCAGATAATATATACGTGGAACTAAATAATCAACCATTTGAATTACTTCAAACTGTAAAAGGCTTAAAGGCTGAACTGAAGAATATTAAGGAAGACAATGAAAGAATCCTAAGAGAATAGGAAGAATTAAATCAAATATTGTTGGATAAATTACATAATGAAGGAAAGGATAAAAGAAAAATACATGAATATGAATCTGGAACTATATCCTACAAACGTAATGGTAAAAAGTTAAAATTATTTGATAATGAAAGTAATTGCTCTTCATGAATTAATGTTGGGACACATAGAGAGAAACATAGATATTCTAGTGAAAGTGGTGATAGCGACAATGGTCTTAAAAAGAGAAAATGTAAACCTTACGAAGAAATTTTAGGAGATTTTAAGAAGATAAAACCCCCAATGTTTAATGGTGAGGTAGAAAAAGGAGAAGAATCCGAGGCATGGCTATCCGAGCTGAAAAAAAAATATTTTCAAATTTATAATTACTCCGACGGGATGAAGGCTAGAATGACTATTTATAACTTAACTAGGAAAGCTAATATATGGTGGTAGGATACAAAAAGAGTGAAAAACATTAGAGAAAAGTATGTAACTTGTAGGACTTTTAAGAAATACTTTAAAAGAAATTTTTTGCCTGAACAATATAACGAAGAAAGGTCTAAGGAAGTTTACGATCTTAAGCTAGGTTCAATGTCTATGAAGGAACTAAGTAGTAAATTTTTAAGTTTATTACGATAATTACCTTATATCATCGATGAAAATCCTAAGATACCGAGGTTTCTGAGGTGTTTACCTTTTATATTCAAGGACAAAATTGAATACGATAATTTAAAAACCCTTTAGGAACCAATGAGGAAGGCTAATTTATGTTATGAACAAAGAAAAAGTAAAAGAGAAGGTATACCTAAATTGAAGGGTAAAAGAACAAAGAATAAAAGGATTTAAGTTCAACAAAAATTTCAGAAATAATTCCCAAAACTATTCTAAGAATACGTATCAGGGGACAGGCTTTAAAAGTAATACACAATCGAATTTTACAGCAGCAAAGAATAGAGATTTACCTAACAATGATGTTAAAAATAATGAACAAAGAGAACCTGTAAAATGATGGGAGTGTTGGGGAGCTCATTATGCAAAGGGATATCCAAACAAAAAGAAGAATTTCAACAATGTGCATACAATACAGGAAGAAGCAACTGTTGGTGATGTTGCGAACGAACATAATCAACTGTTGGTGAAGCATCTAGCCCCATGAACATAATCAATAATGCATTGGAAATAAAATACATATGCAGATGTATAATAAATGAAGATAAACCGGAAGCAAATACATTCATAAAAATTCATAATAATTCATAAAACAAATACATTGCAGAGTTAATACAAGAGAACTTATCTTGAAAGTGAGTTTCCCTGCAACTAGCTATGTCGCTGCAACATTCCACCCAACCATAGGCCAGTTGTGCTCATCAATCTCTCAGCACAAATTCCACCCCCGAGATGGGCATGATTTCCACAAGGAAAAAGGGAACAACAGGCTCACACATAGCCAAATACACACCAAGGTTTAGCCAAGCCAATCCACAATTGGGTTTATTAACATCATCATCAATACTTAAGGTTCCTCAACATGACTCATCTAGCACTGATACCTAACATATTAGATCTGCTTTCCTATCTAGACTTGCTAGGAAATAAAATACTTTACATGAAAGTTTACAATGGTTTTACAATGAACCCCTCATTGGGAAGATGTCAATACCTTAGGGTCTGATCAAAATTTAGTAGTTGGCTTTGAGAGCTAATGCTCCTGCATCAGACTCCAAAAGTAGAAAGAATCATGACCCCCTGGTCATATGTCTTCGACTTCTATTTTCCTGTATCCCATACTCTTGTTGGCTACTGTCCAGAACCTCCACTATCTTCAGTTTTCTTTGGTTGTAACCTTCCAGGTTTCCAAACCTTATGTTGTAGTACTCCACTGTCTTTTCCTTCATTGTTCTCACTTTCCAACCATCTCCACAATGGACTGTTTTCCTCATTCTGCTGTAACTCTGCTTAGGTATCTGCATCAACTTCCATAGTTCATCTATGGCACCTTTCAACTTAGTCTGTTGCTACAAACAGCTCTTGTTTTCTTCACTTTACCACTGTACCCTAATGTACCTTTCCTTTTCAATTCTAAATTGCTGAACATTTCCTTTAACTTTTCTCAACTCAATCTCTGTTTCTACTTGCAGAACTGCTTCAAATTTTGTCCCAGACATTGCTCTTGGTATTTCTCTAGGCACTACTCTTGATACTGCCCTTGATATTGTGTCAAATGATGTCCCAGATATTGCTGCCACCCTTACTTCCTTTATGCTCTTGTAAGCATCTCCCTCTGCAATATCCAATTCCTGTATACTGTCTACAAATTCACTTTCAGAAAGTAAATTATCTTCTAACATCTTAGCTATACTAACAAAATCACTCCCACTTTTCAGTATACTAGTAAACACATTACAGAACTATGATCCAATATCTTCTCTTATCTCTCTTACAACATGAGACACTTCTCTTATATTAACTACAACTTCTTCCTCTTGTTTAAATGATTCCAGCAAGCATTTCAGCCATCCATTGATTACTTGATTATCTTCAAGTGCTTCTTCCATATGTTGAATATTTGTGTCAGCAAAACTCTCCTCTGTCTCTATCTTAACAATCTTCAGTAATTTCCCTTCAACTCTTTGACCATTTCTATCAGTCAATCCAGTCTTCCTCAGTCCTAAGACTACTTCTTCTTCCACCTAAGACACAGTAGCCTCATCTTCATCCTTATGGTATTCTCCTTCCTTGTCATTGAATAAAATTCTTTGTGACACTATCTCATCCATCTCTGTCAGAATAGAATTCTGATTTCTCACTTCTGTGACAGTCCCAAAGGTCTGTCTATTACCCTTACTTTGGCTTTCTGAGTAAACCAAATATTCTTTGTCACTAAGCCAGTCCTCCTGTGAAAATACTTCCTCTCCCTTCATTAGAATAGCACTATGATTTTCTACTACTATGGCAGCTCTAGAGGTATGTCCAACAGTATTCTCTTGGCCATTTACACAAGCCAACCATCCCATGTCCCCAACAATAACAGGTTCTTCCATATGAGATATGATTCTCTCGTCTTCCTTAATAAAGTTGTTGCCTACATTAAGTAAGGGCTCTGTAGACTCCTTCTGCTACAATAACTCATCTCTGTTTTTGTCATTGCTTGGAAACACTCCCATGTGTCCATCTGGACTAACTGGGTCTTCCACACTTTCATCTTCACTGCTATCTCCTGCTCTGTCACAAGCCTAATCTCTTTGTGACACTGATTCTTCATCTTCTGTCAGAATAAAATTATGATCCTTCATCACTATGACAGCTCTAGATGTTTGTCCAACGACCATGCAAACAGGTCAACTCCTCTTTATCTTCGTTAATATCAGGTTTCATCATGGGAAGCATAACTGCTTCATCTTCTTTAGCATTACCTTCATCACTTGACAAGGAATTTTCATTTTCCTTCTGCTGTAACACTTCATCTGTGTCTTTTCTTGCAAGAAACTCTTCATCACATCTTTCTTGCTAACCTCCAACTTCACTCAAGACAACTTCAAAAGATAGATTTTCTTCTGCATAACCTACAATCACATTTACATTGTCAGTTGTAAACCCACAAGACTCAATGGTCTTATTTGATTACTCAATCATCAAATATTTCTTTGGTTGTTCCAAGTCTTCCATATGACTCAGAAAATATTCATTGTCCTTTCTTTCATCTTCTTCAAGTATAACAGATGAATACTTGATGTCCTTCATTGTTTCCTTCAGTTCTTGGTCATCGTCATGTGCCAAGTCTTATTTGTTCTTAGCTTTCACAGTAAGCTGGAAAACATTACCTTCACTCAGTTATGCATGTGCCTATAGATGAGACTCGGTCATCTCATCTTCTCCCATAACAGAATTCAGAGTCTGTCCTCTTCCTTCATCTTATATGACAATATTAGCAGATTGTCCTTCTTCATTCTTTGTACCTGTAGACACACACAAAATATTAGTTTCAAAACATTGATACCTCTTGGCCTCTCTTGAAGCTTCAGCCTTCAAGACTTCTCTCAGACACTCTCTCACCTTGAGTATCTCTTCTTCACACTGAGCATTCATCAGTTGCTCTTCTCTCCTTTTTAGCTTATGCCACTTCACCTTTCTTTTCACAAGCAAACCACATCTCTAGTCTTCTTCCTCCTTTGGTAACAGCTCCATCAGTACTTTCAGATGGATTTCTATCTTAGCATTCTCTCTCATACTCTTCATCACTCAACTTCCTCCATATGTCATTTTCCTTGGCATCTTCTTTCCTCTCTTTGTGGTTGCCTCCTAAACTTCTGCTATGACTCTCAATAGTCATATTCTTGAGATTCTTTCACTCTCTATGAGTTGCACTAGCCTCTGTAGTAATAGTTCTCCCTGCTACACCTCACCTCACCAAACCTCCTCTGTGCTTGGTCTTTTGGCAAGTACTGGTCCTCTTTCTAGAACCCTTCTGAGCAAATATCTATGCTCCTTCGAGGCTTTCTCTCACAACTCATCTGCATGAGAACATAACTATCCTCTCGTACTTCAATCTTCACTTGAAATACTAGGTTCTGGCCACACTTCTATTTTCTCTCAGATACCTTCACTAGTTTCTTTCATCACCGCCCTCCAATGATTGTGATCTTCTTTGCTAAGATGCTTCACTTCTGCTACTACCCATTTACATGCATACACTCCTCCCAAAGTAGATATTTATGACTATATCTTACTGTTCAGGCTACAAGCCTCTTCTTATTTGGCATGCAAAACTCTTCCACTCACAAGTTCTCTTACAAACTTCTCAACTATCTCCTATCTTCACAGAATATTGTCTTATACCCCGTGTTCTTTCCTTTTTTCCTCAGAGTAAACTTACCCTCTTCCTTCACGCGTCACTGCGCTTCTCCTCATTACCTTCATAACTTATGCATTCACCTCTAATCTATTTATGTCATGACCTCTTATTCTGTCTGCATGTGTATCCATCTTCTTGCACTATGCCTTCAAAATATTCAGAGTTAACTTCTTTTATCTCGGCACTGTCAGATTGCCTGAGATATTCCTTTTGTCTCAACTTTATCAGAAATTCTACCCACAATCGCAACTATGGAACTTCTCAACAACTTCTACTCAATCATCTCTGGAAGTCGTTTCTCTATCACATGAGCTTCTCCTTGCTCCTTCAGAAATTCTATCCACAACCTCAACTATGGAATTTCTCAACAGGAAATCTCAACTCCCTCGCTCTGATACCAAAATTGGTGCAGGTGGGTCAATCACAACCAACCCCAACCAGCACTTCCAAGATCTAGTGGCTCCTACAGTTAGCAGGAATGCCAAATTTAGCTTAACAGCCAAATTCTTCTTCTAAAATCACCTCCCCGCAATTTTTCCTCCGCCATCGTCATTCTGAAACTCTATTTCTGCAACAGAGTTTCCGCTGTTGGGTTGCGAGATGCGGGATCTCAAAACACCCAAAGTCGCACTACGCAACTTTCTTTCTGAAACAGCCTTCCCGAAATTGGGTTGCGGGATGCCAACTTCCCAAAGTTGCTCCCTCGCGACTTCCTCCCCGCAATTCTTCCCCTGCAATTTTCCTAGCCGTCATATATTTATGGCCTTCACTCCAACCTTCGATCTTCTTTTCGACGTGGACTTCTCATATCTTTGCGGATCTGTTAACTTCCTCGCAACTTCCATTGCGAGATTATTCTAAACCATTAGATGTTGATCTACGGACTCATTCTCCATCGTTCATTCTCTACAAAACTTTTTAATAATAGAGAATCTGCGGGTTGCATCGATTAATCATGGAACGATCAATCCAGGCTGAAATCTCCCTGATTATTTATCCTATCTCTCCTATGCATGCATCTACACTCTATTTCAACCATTTAACACTTGAATCAATAGGATTTCAACGAAATACACAGATGTTCAGTAAATCGCTGAAGTCGGATTTGCATAGACACACAGTCTAAATCATACACGCATCTAGGCTAACAACACTTCAAAACACACCGCTAATTCTTCTATTAAGCAATAAAGGAAAACTCATACAGCCAAGCTCTCCTTCAGTCTTCTCAAAATATTTACAAGTAGAACCAGACGCAGGTATGTTCTCTTCTCTGCAACTTGCAATCCTTCCACTGAAAGGCAGAACCCCATCTACTTCTATATTCTACCTATTTAACCTAAATGGTTAACTCCTACTCTATGCGGTCCTGCAATCAAAACAAACCACTATCGTGCATGCTGAGAAACATCTCTATCACTTGTGGCTTTATCTCCACGCAGGGAGTCACGATTTGCCATTATGCCTATCATGGCTAACAACTATGACTCTTTAGACAACCAAAAAGATTCCTCAGCATGACTCATCTAGCAGTGATACCTAACAGATTAGATCTGCTATCCTATCTAGACTTGCTAGGAAATAAAATACTTTACATGAAATTTTACAATCTGGTGTAGGGGTTCGAACCAAAACCAACCCAACCAGCACCTCCAGAATCTTTAGGGTCCTACACTTGGCAGAATCTCCAGATTTAGCTTTAAACACCAAATTCCACACTAAAATTGCCTTCTCGCAATTTTTCCTTCCGCCTCCTACTTTCCACAATTTTTCCTTCCCGCAACTCTGTTTCCGGAACAGAGTTTCTGCTGTTGAGTTGCGGGATGTGGGATCTCAAACGCCCAACGTTGCATTCTGCAACTCTCTTTCTGCAACGGCCTTCCCAAAATCAGGTTTCGAGATGCGGGATGCCAACTTCCCAAAGTTGCTCCCCCAAAATTTTTATTCCGCAACGGCCTTTCCGAAATCGGGATGCGGGATGCCAACTTCCCAAAGTTGCTCCCCCGCAACTTCCTCTCCGCAATACTCTTCCCGCAATCTTTTCCGATCATTAGATCTTTTCGTTGCGGCCTTCACCACAGCCGTTGATTTTCCATTTTATGCGGATTTCCCGAACCTTGGCAGATCCGTTATCTCCCTCGCAACTCCAGTTGTGGATTCCTCCTGGAACATATCTACATCTGTGGATCCAATCTCCACCATCCATTTGCCGCAAAAACTCATTAAGTCAGAAAACTTGTGTTCTATGTGGATTTTATCATGGAATTGATCAATCCGGCTTTCAACCTCTTCGATCCATCAATCTAGCCCTCCTATGCATGCATGCATCTACCCTATCCTTCAACGATTCCAACAAAATCCAACTCTTAAGCCAGCAATTGCAGAGAAATCTGCAAATATTCATGAAAACACCCAAATCGCTCTACATAGCTATGCTGCTCAAATTAATGCATACATCTATACTAACATCACTTAGAACACATGGCTAACTTATATTAGGGAAATAAAAGCAAATACACACAACCATTGGCCCACTTTCAACCTCCTCGATTATTTACAAGTCGGTATAGACACAGGTCTGTCCGCCTCTCTGCAAAACGTAGTTTTCTTCTAAAAGATGGAACCCTCTCAACCTCTACAACCTAGCTATTTAATCTACTATGCTACCTCTCTACTGAGTCGGTCCTGTAACAAATTTACAAAGCACGATGTAAAAATTTCTCTGTCTAAACAAACGGTTCAGCAGATGATCTCCACACAGGGAGTCATGAATGGCTATTATTCCTATAGCTCTAACAACCTATGACTAAGCAGAATGACTCATCACTGTCTAGAATATTCATAAAAACATAGGTTATTTACAATGTAATAGTCTAGGGACTATTAAATCAAAATGTGTAGACCCCTTCCTAGGCCTGATCTAGCTTTGGACTTGGAATTTGAAATGGAAAGCATGATGCTACTGCATCAGACTCCCTAGGAAAAAGAAATACAACCTCCAGGTCATAGTCTTCCAACTACAATATACCTGGATCCCAAACTTTGTTTTGTAGTTGTTGTTGTTCATTAATCCTATAATGATCTTCCCAGTCTTCCTAAGTCATTCAAATAACTGCCTGTACCTCATCATTACCGTTTCTCTTACATCTATGCATGAGATTCCATAACTCATCTATCTCCTCATCCAGTCTGCTTCTTTGCTGAAACATCTTTGTCAGGATGCCCTTCTCCTCTGCAACTTGCATTTGCTCAGAAGTATAAAGAACTTCCAAATCCTTCCTCCATTGCTGCAATACAATAATGTCATTGCCGCACCTTTCAACATCTTCAGCCCAATCTTGAGCTACCATATTGTCTCTCAAGACAATTTCTTCCTCTGCGTTTTCCTTTAGCAAATGAAAGGAAATTTTACTGCCATCAGGCAACCATGCTTCATCGTTCTCCATCCCAACTATCCATTTGCAGAATACCTGTAACAAAGTAAGCAAATAGATATGTAAAATATAGACATTCCACATGTCCATGATTTTACCTTCATCTTCATCCTCTTCAAACAGTTGGACAATATTCATCAACTGTCCCTCTATTCCACTTGTGCAACCTGCAGTTAAACACATATCATTAGTTTCAAAAACATAAGGCACTACAGCCCCAGCTGATGCCTTCTCCTCCATCCTTCCATGCTGATTTGTTTATGTAAAACAGTCTTTAAGATCTTCAAAAGATCTCACATCAACATCCTCATTCTCCTTTGTACACTAATATGAACTATTTTCTTTATTCACGAGCTTGTCAGCAATCTTTGTATCAACGTCCTCTTTCTCTTCTTCAAGGTACACACCTTGCTCAAGTTCACACATCACGTGAACTTCCTCATGCTCAGCTGCCCTGAGCCTTTCCTCTTCCTTCACCCAAACACTAAATTTGTGCTTGAGATTCCTGGCACATAACCTCTTTAAGGGCCATTGCACCTTCCTCTTCAACCTCCATACATAATACTGACCTTCTATAGCTTCCTCATGCAACAGTTTGGCCACTTTACTAAGCCTTTCCTTCAGCTTAACAACCTCTCTGTCAAATTTTCTTTGACTCATCCTCTTGACACTGTTTGGTCTGGCATATTCGCTTGTTCTATTGTGGCTTCCTCTTAAACCCTTTAGATGACTTTCAGTAGCCACCTTCCATACCACCTCCATGAGCTTTCCCACACTCATGATGAACTGCAAACAAGCATACCCTCTCAACACCTCATCAACATTCCTCCTACTTGACTATTGGCATTTTCTTGGTTCTCACACAGAACCTTTGAGCACTCCCTATGCTCTCTACAGGATTTGAGCTTTGCATTCATTTCCTACAGCACTTTGTTGTGAGGGTTCCCATACCACAATGTCCTTCTCAACTCCTCTTGGTCAGAAACCAGCATTCTGTCCTCATCCTGCAATTTAATATTGCAAGCTTTCTCTCCATAGTGTGAAGATCTTTGTGCACCCACTCTGATACCAAAAATGGTGCAAGGTTTTGGACCAAAACCAACCCAATAGCACCTCCAAGATCTTCAGGGTCCTACACTTGGTAGGATCTCCAAATTTAGCTTTAAAGACCAAATTCCACACTAAAATTTCCTTCCTGCAATTTTTCCTTCCGCCACCTCCTTTCCGCAATTTTGCCTTCTCGCAAATTTGTTTCCGCAACAGAGTTTTCGCTGTCAGGTTGCTGGATGAGGGATCTCAAATGCCCAACGTTGCGTTCCGCAACTCTCTTTCCGCAACGGCCTTCCCAAAATCGAGTTGTAGGATGCGGGATGCCAACTTCCCAAAGTTGCTCCCCCAAAACTTTCATTCTGAAATGGCCTTCCTGAAATCAGGTTACGGGATCCAGGATGCCAACTTCCCAAAGTTTCTCCCCCGCAACTTCCTCTCCGCAATACTCTCCCCCATAATCTTTTCCAACCGTTAGATCTTTTCGTTGCGGCCTTCACCATAGCCGTCAATTTTCCCTTTTATGCAGATCACCCAAACCTTGGTGGATCCGTTATCTCCCTCGCAACTCTAGTTGCAGATTCCTCCTGGACCGTTAGCTCTACATCTACGGATCCAATCTCCACCATTCATTTTCTGAAAAACTCGTTAAGTCAAAAAACTTGTGTTCTGCGTAGATTTGATCATGGAATTGATCAATTCGGCTTTCAACCTCTTCGATCCATCAGTATAGTCCTCCTATGCATGCATTTACCCTATCCTTCAATGATTCCAACAAAATCCAACACTTAAACCAACAATTGCAGAGAAATCTGCAAATATTCATGAAAACACCGAAATCGCTTTGCACAGCTACGCTGCTCAAATTAATGCATACATCTAGACTAACATCACTCAGAACACATGGATAAATTCTATTAGGGAAATAAAAGCAAATACATACAACTCTTGGCCCACTTTCAGCCTTCTCAATTATTTACAAGTTGGTACAGACACAGGTTTGTCCGCCTCTCTGCAAAACACGGTTTTCTTCTAAAAGATGGAACCCTTTCAACCTCTACAACCTAGCTATTTAATATACTCTGCTACCCCTCTACTGAGTCAGTCATGTAACAAATTTACAAAGCATGATGTAAAAATGTCTGTGTCTAAACAAATGGTTCAGCGACTGATCTCCATGCAGAGAGTCAGAACTCGCTATTATTCCTACAGCTCTAACAGCCTATGACTAAGCAGAATGACTAATCACTATCTAGAATATTCATAAAAGCATAGGTTATTTACAATGTAATAGTCTGGGGACTATTAAATCAAAAAATGTGTAGACCCATTCCTAGGCCTCATCTAGCATTGAACTTGGAATTTGAAATGGAAAGCAAGATGCTCCTGCATCACAATGGTTTTACAATGAACCCTCCTTGGGCAAATGTCAAGACCTTAGGGTCTGACCAAAAATGTAGTAGTTGGCCTTGAGAGCTAATGATCCTGCATCAGGAAGCTTAAGATCGAAGCTTGAAGAACAAAGAGCATGGGATAAAGAGGAAAACCCTGCCAAAGGCCCCTAGAGGCTTTGAAGAAGTCTAATGCTCTACCATTTACCAAAGGGGCTATCCAGGGTTCCCCTCTGTAGGCTTTAACCCAGCTAATGAAAGATTTTGTAAATCCGTAGTGGATGAGAACAACAAAAACAAAAGAATGTCTTACCCAATCAAAAGCATTTGCGAGATCGATCTTGACAACCATTCCTTTTTCCTTACATTGTAGGCTTGAATGGATCGCTTCCTGAACTAGAATGATGTTATCCATGATTTTCCTACCCTTAACAAATCCTCCTTAATTAGTAGGGACTAATTTTGGCATAATATCCCTCAGCCTGTTAGCAATTATTTTAGTGATGATTTTGTAGCCAATACTGCACAGGGAAATCGGCCTAAACTAGTTGAAGGCATTCACACCTTTTTCTTTCGGGATTAAAGCTAAAAATGTTGAGTTCATGCCCCCTCCAATTCTTAAGCAAGATTGATATTTTAGGACCATCTTATGTAGATCTTTTTTTACAACTTGCCAACATAATTTAACAAATCTAGTTGTGAATCCGTGTGGGATCAATGCCATATTTGGTTCCATTTCTTTCAAGGCCAAATTTATTTCACAATGACTCACTAGTTTGGTGAGATTGAGATTCATCTGATCTATTATTTTAGTAGGAAATCGATCAAGCAGTTCTGGCATTGGCCCACCAAAGCCTTCTTCTATGTATAATCTTTTTAAGTGATGATAGGCAGTCGTTTTTATACTAGTGAAATCGGAAAAGGTTAAATCTTGCATCTTAATCTCTTTAACCGAATTGAAGTGTCTCGTAGCCTAGGCCTGCTTATGAAAGTAAGAGGTGTTCCTATCTCTCGATTGCAACCAGAGACCTTAGGATTTTTGTCGCCAGTACTCTTCTTCTTTTAAATAGGCAATGTGTAGATCTACTTGCAAATTCTCTTCTTTATTTAATAATTCTTTGGATATTTCCATGCTTTTCATTTGCAATTGAAATTTGCCTAACTGATTTTGATCTTCTTTCCTCTCCTCCACTGAAGAAGGTAATCCTTTTGTCCATCCTTTTATTTACTTTTTAACTCTTCTTAATTTTTCCTCCCAGACAAAGAATGGGGAAACCGAAACCGCGAAGTCCCATGGGGCGTAGACTCTATCCATGAAGTCCTGATGCTAAATCCAGAGAGGATTGAATCTAAAGGGAATGGGGCCTATATTGGGGCTTTCTTTTATCTTTAGATTTATCGGTCTATGGTCTGATATGCACATGGTCAAAATCAAGGAGCTCGCTTCTAGGCCTTGGAGGAGAAATTAGCTTTAAACCAACAATCTATCCAATCTTACAATAATATGCCCAGGTCTTGCTTTTTTATTTATCCAAGTATACATACCTTTAACTGGCTTGATATCCATCAGATCCCATTCTTGTATCAGCCCCTCGACCCGTTCCTAAGGATCCCATTCTTCTTGGTCTATATTTTCCAATCTCCTGCCTTTTCTATATCTACAGGTGGGGATACTTTCTTATGGAAGTTCCTTGCAAAATGGCCATACTCGTGGCATCCCTGACACTTGAAAGGGAGTTGTTTGTGGTCCATCTTTTGCTCAGGTGACCAATTTCCTATTGTAAGCACGATTCCTTCTGGCAGCCCTACCTCTAGGTTAACTTCAACACACATCCTGCCGTAGGCATATTGTTCTTTTGGATCTACTCAATCTATAAAGTTTCCCAAAGTATTTCCAATATGTTGAAGTGATTCCCGATTCCAACAGTGTACTAGGAGATTCGATAGAAGAACCCATACCAGTACGGTTGTTGGGACTTCTTTAGAAGGGTCGAAATCAGAAGTCAATTTGTTTAGGTACATACCTAGAGGACCCATGAAGTATAGACCGTTGCGAAAAATCAGATCTCAGTCTTCCTTGGATATGAAGTAAAAGTGAAAAAACCCTCTTCCCAAAAATATGAGGTTACATTGTTCGAGATCAATGGCCTCCAGTTCTTCTAAACCCAATCTTTGGTGATTTTAGGGGAAGGCCACAACCCTGCGAACTGACCTACAAGGGCTCTCTCTGTCAATGTTAGTGCGACTTTCATTGGGCACTATGGGGGAAGGGCCACAACAAGGACTTCCCTTAACCTCTTGACAAATATGGAAGTCTCCAAAGATTTCTTTTATGATTGCGCTGCTGTCAATTTGAAGGCCTCAAGTTCCGAAGGGGGTTCAATGGATCCACCTGTGACTGTCATAGTGCAGGCCATGACAGCCTGCTAGAGGTCCTCTCTAGTTTTGGACAGGGATCTGGGCTGGTCTCTTGCCAATAATCCTCACCAGTCTCTCAAACAACTGTTTCCCCACTTGTAAAACTTGTTATCTTGTATAATATCTCATATTTATTTTGCTATTATGTTTTCATTTTGACTTTTAATGATGTTGTACTAACTAGTACATCACATAGTTAAGTAGATTTTTTAATTCTTGCAATGCTATGACAAATATCTTATCTATGAAGCACTTGTAAAACTTGTTATCCTAGATAGGAGCTCATATTTATTTGGTTATTATGTTTTTGTTTGACTTTCAATGATATTGTGCTAACCAGTGCATTGCATGGTCAAGTGGAGTTTTTAATTCCTACAATCACACTTCCAAGTTCCGAGAATGTAAAATCAACTTTGTCCTAAGTACACTTAGCTTTCAAATGACTACTCCGGTTGATGTACTGAACTTAAAGTTCATACCTACACAATATTGACTCAAATGATTTTTACACTCATATTAGATAACTTTATCATCGAAGGAACCAAAGATTAATTATGACTTTTGATGCTTAAAAAGCATTTGAAAAAAGTATAAAACTCAAGCTTTAACTTTGTAAGAGCTCGTTTTACAAGACAACAATGTATATAAATGAGTTTTATTCAATCAAAGAGAAGCTACAATGAGCTCAAAAAATTTACAAGCTATTTGGAAGTCAGAATGGGCCTTCACAACAACAGGTCCATACCATATTACAGCACAAAATAGGAAAAGTAGTTATCTTGGGGTGTCCACAAACTTATAAAATAATTCCACTTGGTAGAAAAATGTTCAATTCCAAAGATGGTTTGTGGACAATACAATAATGTCACAAATTATTGACTACAAAATAATTTCTATAAAATTGGAAATTCAATGCAGACAAATTGCCTTAATCTAATTTTATTTACTCTACTGTTTTTGTGGTCTACTAAAGATATAATTTATTGTTTTGTTGTTCTTGACAACCCAATTTAACTCTCATGCATGAGATCCAAATTTAACCATAGCAATGAAATACTAGTGAAGGGCATAATATCTATAACTTGTACATTTTACAGCCTATGCAAATAGTTCCATCGTAGTTAGAAATCAATGTGCTTTACTTCATCTAATAATAGCTTCGTAGTCCAAAATTAACTAATTCTATCGTATAATTTATAGTGGTTAGATATCATTGTTTTTTACTTTATCCAATGATACCTTCATAGTAAAAAATGACCTAATTATATCATATTATTTAGTCGGGACCTATTTGCTCGACCATTTGCACCGATCGGATGACCGGCAACGTCGGGCGTGACTGGTCACGCGCGGCCGGTCGTCCGATCGGTGCAAATGGTCGGTTCACTAGTTTACTCCTATTATTTATAATGAACACTTGGTACTCACTATAGTCAAGTTAAAATGATGACTTGCGATTTAACACCTACAAATTAACAATGCAAAAGTAAAACATTAGAATAGACACACAAGTGAAGTTGGGATATTCAAATAGGAAATCAAATTATGTAATTTTAGTATGAATGTAGGGGCAATAATCATCATTCCCAGGCTAGAGCATAGTTTCACAATCATAATTAAAGGTTAAGTGTTGGAATTCCATTTCTTATGCACGACATGTATCATAATTTTAAAATACTCGAGTTAAGTTTACTAACATCATTAATTAATCAAATCCTTGTATTCTTTTTCCAAGAAAAAAAAAGCTATTTTCATTAATTTTAAACAAAAATACATTCTTTTGTGCCAAACAAGAAAGAGGTGATCAAAATATAATATCACTATGCATTTTGCAAGAGTTTTTAGCCAGTAAACAAGAAAGTTCTAGATCAGATCTAGTGAGCCGAACAAAAGTTCGTTCACACACATACTACCAAAATATTTGGAATAGTATATAAAAATCCATTTGGATAAAAGAAAATATGTATAAAAGTATAAGATAAGATATATGATTAACATTTACATTTGTAGGGCTTTATATAAGCCTTATCGTGCCTTTTCAAATGAAATGGTACATTTCTTTACTTCTTTTCTAATTAACTAATTAATCATTATTAATTATTAATATATATTAATATTAATCATTAATATTGACATTTAATATTTATATATTATGTTGTAATTTTTATATAACAATGACTCTATCTTAGAAAGGCTTTGTCCTCAAAGCCTTATAATGGTGTCGCATCGTTCTTTGTTACGTTGTAGCTGACAAAACATGTCGATATAAACTTCTAAGTGTAGAGCATAACTTTTGATATGTTGACAGATCAATCCATCCCAAATTGATTTGTTGTTGATTGTTGGGATTCCCTACTGATCTGACATCAGGAGCTTTGATCACATTGGTACTATTATATTTCGACATTTCCCCCTTTTTAATATATTAGTTTTTATGACTGGGGCATCGATAGAGAATTTTCACAATGCCATTTTCTTTTATGAGCGTTGTCTTTTGAGCATTGATTTGAGATGGAAGTTATATTTTCATCCCCTGAGGTTTTAATGTTTTGTTATGTATATTTTCCAACTTGTTTTCTAATTGCATGTTGTCACTGTGAAACTTCTTAATCAATTCTACTTGCGATTTTCTGTCATCTTCAGACTTCTTACGCTGTTCCTTAAGATCTTCGTTATGATTTCTGATGCAGTTATTTTCTTCCTGCTTGTCTAGAAGTTTTCCTTCAATGTCTTTGCAGAGTGTTATGCCTTTCAACTATTTTTCAACTTCTTAATTTCCGTGACTAACGTCTTATTATGGTTCTTTAATCTGAAATTTTCTTTAGAATTATTGGATAATGCGTTATTACTTTTTGTGATCTCCAACTAGTGTGCCTTTTTAGAGTCGTCATTTTGTTATTGAAGAACTTTTATCTATTGTCGACACTGGTCGACTTATGATTCTTGATCTTTTAATTTCTTTCGTATATGTGTCAGTTCTTCATCATTGTCGTTAACGATTTTGTTCAAGTGTATTATTTCTTCTTTATACTCATTTAATTGTTTCTTTATATCCCGATTTTTTAATCTCTGATTGAAATCATTTTCGTCTTTTAATTCCTCACTTTTCGCAAACAAATTTTCTATATCATTTTTTTGGTCGGAAATTTGTCGTTCTTTGAACTCCTTTTGAATCTCATGTATTTTAATCCTTATCTTCAAATTGTTATTCATGCCTTGCACTTCATCATTGTCTCTTTGATAACGCCTTAATTTGGCTTCCATGGTCTTCGACTTCTTCAATGATAGATAGTTGTTCTTTTGATTTTGAATTATTTGATAAGCTTTCAATTGACTTTGACTTCTTCGAAGCTCTTTCCTTTCATTTTGTCTTATTCTAGGATA
Source organism: Pseudotsuga menziesii (assembly GCA_001517045.1). Lineage (NCBI taxonomy): Eukaryota > Viridiplantae > Streptophyta > Pinopsida > Pinales > Pinaceae > Pseudotsuga > Pseudotsuga menziesii. The sequence continues at coordinate 1,912,867 of LPNX010631732.1, forward strand.
AATTGTCTTCCTTTCACTACTTCTTGCCTTCTTCTTATTAAGTTAAATAACATTTTTTCTTTTCCAAAGATAATTTTTATTTCAACAATATATATATATATATATATATATATATATATATATATATAATATATGTTATTANGTTGTTGGAAAAGAAACCATGTATAGTTTTTTTAAGAAACAATGTGCGGTTTCTATATTTTATTTTATTTTTACTTTTTTTAGTTCTTTGTTTTTACTTTTTTTTCACTTTTTTTTTACTTTATTTTATTTTTTACTTTTTTACTTTTTTTCTTTCTTTTGAGTAACGTCAAATACCTAACTCAATGAAGCCTTGACAATTTTGGCCACAATCCAAAATCAGATTGGCTTTGATACCAAATGAGCGGAACAAAAGTTCGCTCACACACATATTACTAAAATATTTGGAATAATATATAAAAATTCATTTGGATAAAATAAATATGTATAAAATTATGAGATAAGATATATGATTTAGATTTACATTGGTAGGGATTTATATAAGCCTTATCGTGCCTTTCCAGATGAAATGGAACATCTATTTACTTTTTTTTCTAATTAACTAATTAATCATTATTAATTATTAATATATGTTAATATTAATATTTAATATTTATGTATTATGTATTATGTTATATTTTTTATATAACATATAGAATCCAAAACAACAAAGGAAACTATGACCATAATTCTAAAAATGTGAGAATCTACAAATTCATTACAGCCCCCCTTGAAATTCTTCCAAATGAAGTGCACATGGGTGTAACAACAACTCTTGCTTAGACAGAGCATCGACTTCCGAATTGAATTCCCTTCTAACATGCTAAAATGAAAAAGACTAAACTAAATCACGAACTGCTTGCAAATGCTACACTAGGTAGATCAAACCCAACGTGTGTAACCACAACCTGACCTTGTAGACATTTAGCCACTAGTTATTAATCATCGAATATCTACAAATTAAGAACATACATCCTGAAAGCCACTTTTAGAAGAAATTAAAGTGCTTTAAATTCTACCAAGTTGTTCGTCCTCGAGCCCAAACCACCTGCACATTTGAAAAAATGTTGATTTTCCAGGTAAATTATGAATCCAAATCCACTATTCTTGTTTCGATCCCGATTGGTACCATCAAAATAGGCCCAAGGCCTTCCTACCTCAATGATAGGCGAAAACAAACCCCTCGCGAGCCGAGACTTGTTAACAGACTTATAAAATTAAAAGAGTGCCAAAGAATGATATGCCACATGAAAGGTAGAAGTGTTCTTGTCCCTAAAAGTAACAACATTTTAAGCTAACCATATTCCCCAAGAGACCAAAATAGGAAGGCAACTGAAGGCCGATGTCTATGAATTTTGAAAGAATGCCTTAAAGCATAACTCCGTCATGACATCATCCCACAGAACAGGACAACCAGACAACCTACCCACTTCCTTCCAAACTTCCTTGGCAAATTTACACAATACGAACATATGCATGACCGATTCCTCAACAATGTTGCACAAAGGGCATCTCCCTAGACCATGAAATTTATAGCTCTTAAGTCTATCCCAGGTCATAACACAGTTATTAAGCATGAGCTAGAAATATGCCCTTAGGAGTCCCTCTAATATTGCAAATAACCTTCCACCATGACTTGATTCTGAGAACAACCAAATACAGAGACTCGTACCCAATTTCTTCGAATACAACCCACCCATATCATTATAACTCCATCACAGATCATCCTCCTCCCTATTGATTCGAACATGTCCATTAACCAAGAAGTCCACAAAGGATTTCCAATTATCCTTCCAATCCCTAGCCATCCCAAGCCCCTCAACCGACAACTAATCCTACCGCCAAACATTATCAACACCTTGTTTAACAATTCTATGAAGAGTCGCAATACTCCTACTTTGAAGATGATCAATGAGCCTGTTATAACTAGATCTTGTTCTTAGTTTATCTGTTCTTTTTGTCCTAATTTTCAACCGTTGGTTTAAAATGATTTTATATTTCATGTTGATTTTAAGAATTTTTGACAATCAATAATTTTGGTTGGATTTAATGCTTTTAATGGTTGAATCATTTCATTATTTTAGTTTTAAGGTTTGTCTTTTGGGCTTATTAGTTAATATGTACATCTTTAAGATTTCAAAAACTTATAATAAAAGTTCATTCCAAGTTTTGATTTATAATCTAACTCTCATTTTTGAGTCCTTTGTCAAATATTTTCATGAGGAGATTCCTGTAGCGGCTCTGTTTTTCCTGTTTTTGTCATTGTCATTGGGAGCATATTACGAGGCGATGGAAATGAATTCAGGAAAACCAAAAGAGGTTTTTGTCCACAACAGAATCATTCACAAAAACCTCTCTCAGTTTTGCAACAGTTGTTATTGGTTGAGAGATTCGAATTCATCTTTGTGGCTTATTTTCAGGGTTTGAATTATTTAATAATTTCTTGTTTTAGTCACAAATTTGCAGAACATATTCCAATCAATTGAAGAGGAATTTTGAAAAACCAAGAGAGGTTTTTGTTCATAACATAATTATTTAAAAAACCCTCTCTCGGTTATTACACGGGTGTTTCATATCGAGAGATATGAAGGCGTCTTTGAGACCCAAATTTCCAGAAATTCGCCAAATTTCCCCAAATTCGATTTGCTATTTTTGGGTTAATTATCTTTAAAGATTTTGAGTTATCATGTAACTAATTGATGTAATTGTTTCAAATTTCAACCTAGAAGGTAGTTATGGAACTACTTTACTTTTGTAATGATAAAAGGAAGACAAACATACAGTTTTGAGGAAGGGATTTTTCATTCAAGGAGAGGCTTTTGGAGCTTGGATTTCTCAAGCTAGCACTTATAACTCTTATGTAAGTGGATGACTGTTATTGATTATATATAAACTAATAAGCCCTTTTACCTGTCATGCTTTTTCATTTCTGATCTGTTTGATCGCTCAGTCTACAATTTCATTTCTTGTTTAAAGTTTTATTCATGTAAATGCTTGTAGCCTATGGGTGGAATTAGTATTTCATGTGTACTGTTTATGGCTTATTGGGATGTGTTTGATCCCCAGTTTATCCAATTTGCATGATTCAGTTCTGTATTAGCTTGTGGATGTTTATTTCCTCCTTGCTGATGAAGTTTTTTAAAACCCTAAAACCTATTTTATTTAATTTTACTTTTGAGATTGTGTTGGCTTGTTCTTCTGGTAGTCTAAGAACAATTTATGGCACAAACATCTTTGGCGTCGTTGCTGGCGAAGCTGAAGTATATCTTCCTTGGGATATCATTATTCTTCTAATTTTGAGAGGTGAACATTTTCACCGGTGACTCCACGATTAAAGATTCCACTGCAAGGAGAATTTTGTTGACAGAAAAATGAAGAAGCCAAATGGGAAGACTGGATATCAGCTTGTTACTTTACTCCATGAGGTTTTGTTCTTATTCATTAGTTCTTTCCTATCTTTCCCATTGCATGTCAAAAGAATTATTTTTTGTTTTGTCTATTCCGATGATCATAAACCTTCAAGTACATATTCCACTTTGGAAGAAGAAAATCTGCATTCTTCTTGTGTTATTGATGTTGACCCTATTCCTTCATTTGAAATACATGTTCATCATGATATACATATACCCATATCTCTTGAAGCTGATTATTCTGGTCATCTTGTAGAGAATAAAGTTGATCTATTACCTTCTGCCATTACTACTGAAACTTCCGAACAGCTTGTTGAACCTTATTTTCAACTCACAGATTTTCAGTCTAGACTCAGACAGAAGATTTTTAGACCTCTTAGGCTGCCTTCTCTCTTACATCCTTACCCTTCCTACTTTGTTGAATATCTTCCCCATTTTACTAGAAAAGACCATATTACAGCATAGAAGCATTTAGAATATTTTCATAATTTCATTGATAATTTTGAAATCATGCATGAGGATGTTGTCATGAGGTTATTTTCGAAATCTTTTGCTGGAGATGTTGGGTTTTGGTTCCGAAATTTAAAAGCCGATTCAATTGGATCATGGGAAGAGTTACATGATGTCTTTTTGAAGTATTGGGGTGAGAATAAATCTTATGATCAATTTCTTTCCGAATTTTATAGTTTGAAAAGGGAAAATGATGAGCCAATTATTAAATTTAATTGGAGGTTTCAAAGTTTTTATATCAGTATGCCTACGGAAATCAGACCTTCGGAAAAACTTGCTATGGTATATTATGTTATGGCTCAACATTCAGATCTTGACTTTTTCCTGTTAGAAAGAAAATCATCATCTTTAAGACAATTGTTTGAGGATGCAAAAGGAGTGGAGGAGAACATCTGAGCTTGCAAAATGCTTCGAGATCAGGCTCATTTTGAAGATATACAAGCTTATGAACAGGAAGAAGAACGTAGGTATCATTCAGATTTAAGACAGTTTTTTTCATCATTTTCAGATTTTCATATGAACAAGGATATAAATGATGCTTATGTTGATTCTTCATATCAGTTTGCTGGCTTTTTCGATGATAACATACTTTCGGTGGATTATAGTATAAATTTCTTAGTTCATGCTATGAGATTATCATGTTATGAAGAAGAAGTTGTTGCTCTTCAACCTCTTACTATTGATATAAGAAATAAGTTGTCATTCTTGACTTATGGTCACTTTCAGAATTTTATTTGTTCAAGTTTTGATGAAGGGTTTTATTTAAAGGTCGAGAAGCAATTTGAAAAGCCCTTGGTTTCCATTCTTGATCCAAAGTTTAAAAAGAACAGCAATGGAGAGGAAGAGAATGCTTCACTTTATGATGAATAAAATGAAGACATTGAAGTTTTAAATCAAAAATTTCATGATCCCGTGGCTTCTTGGATGGAGTTGTATTTTTCAAAGGTTTCTAATGCTCCATATTTTGGTATACTTCCTATTTCCAGTCATAAGTATCAGCTGCCTACAGACTCTTTATTGCATTTATCACATCTTTTGTGGGTTTTCTCAAATAGTAGCATGCATGAAATTATGATTCTCAGTCAAATGGTTTCTTGGCTTCACTGGAAGTATGATTACACTTGATTGGGTTGTTTCCTCCGATTAGAAGTAGGAGTAAATAACAGAATAAACTCGCTATACGAGCATGTAGATTCTTTTCAGTATGCTGGTTTGTAGCAGTATTTTTTCATTTCAGAGGTGTGTGTTCAGAGTTTGACAAAGTTGCAGAGATTTGGTAAATGATTCCATCACCCAATGAATAAGGCACGAGGTCTACAGGTTCTTGAAGCCTCACAAGGAGAAATTCATCCTGCAGCAAGAGCTAGAGGTTCTTAAAGCCTCACAAGGAGAACTTCATCCTTCAACAAGAGCCAAATGTTATAACTAGATCTTGTTCTTAGTTTATCTGTTCTTTTTGTCCTAATTTTCAACCATTGGTTTAAAATGATTTTATATTTCAAGTTGATTTTAAGAATTTTTGACAATCAATAATTTTGGTTGGATTTAATGCTTTTAATGGTTGAATCATTTCATTATTTTAGTTTTAAGGTTTGTCTTTTGGGCTTATTAGTTAATATGTACATCTTTAAGCTTTCAAAAACTTATAATAAAAGTTCATTCCAAGTTTTGATTTATAATCTAACTCTTATTTTTGAGTCCTTTGTCAAATATTTTCATGAGGAGATTCCTGTAGCAGCTCTGTTTTTCTTGTTTTTGTCATTGTCATTGGGAGCAGATTATGAGGAGATGGAAATGAATTCAGGAAAACCAAAAGAGGTTTTTGTAAAACCAAGAGAGGTTTTTGTTCACAACATACTCATTTAAAAAAACCTCTCTCAGTTTTTACACAGGTGTTCCGGATCGAGAGATATGCAGGCGTCTTTGAGACCCAAATTTCCAGAAATTTGCTAAATTTCCCCAAATCCGATTTGCTATTTTTGGGTTAATTATCTTTAAATATTTTGAGTTATCATGTAACTAATTGATGTAACTGTTTCAAATTTCGACCTAGAAGGTAGTTATGGAACTACTTTACTTTTGTAATGATAAAAGGAAGACAAACATACAGTTTTGAGGAAGGGATTTTTCACTCAAGGAGAGGATTTTGGAGCTTGGATTTCTCAAGCTAGCACTTATAACTCTTATGTAAGTGGATGACTGTTATTGATTATATATAAACTGATAAGCCCTTTTACCTGTCATGCTTTTTCATTTCTGATCTGTTTGATTGCTCAGTCTACAATTTCATTTCTTGTTTAAAGTTTTATTCATGTAAATGCTTGTAGCCTGTGGGTGGAATTAGTATTTCATGTGTAATGTTTATGGCTTATTGGGATGTGTTTGATCCTGAATTTATCCAATTTCCATGATTCAGTTTTGTATTAGCTTGTGAATGTTTATTTCCTCCTTGCTGATGAAGTTTTTAAAACCCTAAAACCCATTTTATTTAATTTTACTTTTGAGATTGTGTTGGCTTGTTCTTCTGGTAGTCTAAGAACAATTTCTGGCACAAACAGAGCCCATTCAGAAGAAGTTGCTCATTGGGAAGTCCCATCATAGCATCTCTCCTCAGTATAACTGACCTCCCATTCCAAACCTGCCAAGCAAATTGGCTTCCAATAACCGGGAACACGTTGGATATGGCCTTCCACTGATTGGAGTAACCCCTAACCCCCTTACCCCCCCAACGAATCCAAATCTATAACTGAATTGGTCACTATATATTTGGAAATCAAAATTTTCTTCCATAAACTGTCCATGTTCAAAACAATCCATAAAGACTTTGCATCCAGTTCTTTATTAAACATGAATATATTTTTGATTTCCCACACCCCATACTTTTAGGGGGAACTAAAGCACACCAATTAACAAGATGGAGAGACTTACCTTCCATATCCTTCCTCCATAGAAAATTAAAGCACGTATTTCTTATATTATGTAGAGTCCCCATTGGAATCTTGGAAAGGAGGTGCCAATATACCATAATGACCTCCAATATAGATTTAACCAAAACCATCCTACCCCCTTAGATAACCATCGGTTGCACTAGGAATTGATTATGCTAGCGTTCTTATCTTCAAGCCAAATCCAATCCTTTTTACAATAATAATTGGGCTTCAGATTGAATCCTAAATATCGGATACCATCCTCCATAGTTTGACAAATATATGGGGCATGATTATACTAGAAGGCACGAGGCTCCTCGTATTTACTAAGAATATACAAAGCCAATTTCTCAACACTAATCTCCATACTGATAGTCTTAGAGAAGCAATCCAACACCATTCTTAATCTCTTGCACTCAGAGTTAGTTTGTTTACATAACCAAAATATATCATCCATGAACATAATATGGGCCAAGGACTTCCTACCATTGAATGAAACACCCCTGATGTTGTGTCGATTATGTTCAAAAATGATGGATCTGCTCAAACCTTCTACCACTAACAATAACAAATATGGTGAAAGAGCACAACCTCGATGAAGCCCTCTGGAAGCCTTGGAGAAAGAGGACCCCGTACCATTGATCATAATCATGAATACTAAGGAAATCACACAACTCATGATCCAGTTAGCAAGTACTAAATTGAACTCAATGTGAAGTAGCACCAATCTTAAAAAGAGTTATGAATCCTTATCATAAGATTTTGATAAGTTAAGTTATGACAGCCACCTGCATATAATTAGTTTTTAAAGAATGAATGTCTTCATGTGTTGCACCCACTGCCTCATGAATGAAGTGACCCTTCAAAAAACCAAACTTCTCCATAGACAGATAATCAGAAAGAAAGGGCTTGATATGAATAGGCAAAAATTTCCATCATTTTTTACACCCCGTTACAGAGGGGGATAGATTTGAAGTCCGCGAAGGTGATAGGCTTGTCCTTCGTAGGGATTAAAGCAATAAAAGTAGTATTAATAGATTCAATGACTTCTCTAGATAGAAGTACATCTTCTATAACTCTACGGATATCATTACCTATAAGCTCAAAAAAATCAGGTAAAATTTCGGGCCACCCATCCAGCCTCGAACTCTTGTCTATTCAAAAACACTTTAGGGCACTGAAAATTTCCTCCATGGAAACTATTCTAAATAAATCACCACTCTCCTCCTCAATCAACATTTTAGGAAGTTTATGGATAATATGAAGCATTCCCAACATATAAGGTTGTGCCACATCCAAATATAGCCTATGAAAATGAGAGGTCACCTCTGGCCCCAAATCCAAAAAGCCCCTCACTTGATTCACCAAGTGATATTGAACATCCCAAATAGTATTAACATTCTTGTGATGAACCGTCCTCTTCTGAAATAACTTGGTGTTCTGATCCCCCGCCTCCAACCAAAGAGCTCTACTTTCCAGACCCCATTCCTGCTCAATGTCTTCCAATAACTTCAATTTCTCTTTCTCCAAAAAATTGATTTCTTCCTTTTGATTATCAACAATGAACATGAGAGCATTAGAGTTATAGTCTAGTTCCACTTCCAACAATCTTCCCTCATGGACCTTCCGATGAGAATCATTCCATTCCCTTTCTTTTTTCTTAAGTGCCTTAAGATTCACAACAAACTGACTAGAAGCCCGCCCATGACCAACTTAAAAGTCAAGCCAAGAGGATTCCACCAGGGAGTAAAAGCAATCTAAATCAGACTAGTTTGAGTTATACTTAAAGAGAGCTCTCGACTTATCCATGGAAGCTCCATTTTTCAGGAAGATAGGAAAATGATTAGAGAACATGCAAGACCCAACCCAAGATTTAAACACATGTCTATCTTCAAATAAGGGAACATTCATAAAAAACCTATCAAGTCTTTTGTAAATACCTTGATCACCAACACGCTTTTTGGACCAAGTCAGCTTAATCTCCACAGGCTTGACATCAATCCATCCATTCCTGGTAAATATCTCATGAATATCCCCAACCGCAACATCTTCACAGGAGTGTGAACCCAAACCTTATCCACACAGAGCGTGAAATTCAAGTCGCCTCACACAATTAATGAATCAACCTTGTAACAATTGTTCTCCAAAACAAAAGACTAGAACTCCAATTTGTCCACATATGGGCCATATATATTGAGTACCAAAAAGGTTTGGTCTAACTACTGGATATGAACTTCAACCCCTAGGGTCGATTTGCCATCAAAAACATCAAGCACCTGTAGAGTAGAAGAAGCCCTTAAAATCAATCCTTTGGAGCTACCTCTAGCATCCACATAAACTAAACAAAATTAAGAAAACAACTTCTTTAATCGACTAACAATCTCCACTCCAATTTCCATAGCTTCTTGTAACAACAAAAGAATAGGTTTCTCTAAATTTACCAACTGCTTGAGAGATAACATTCTGGCTCGCCCTCCAAGGTCACGAACATTGATAGGAATAATATTCTTTAAGAACTACCCTCCTGGGGTTTGCTTGCTCTAAGTACCCCTGATAACTGTAACTAACGACCCTGAGAGATTTCATGCTTCGCCTTCTCCTTAGCATGGTGCATTTTGGATTTCCTCTCGGCTTTCCCTACATATGTCGGAGGACACGTCATTTCTAAGCCTTCAATGCTTGCTCCACTTTTAACACTAGAGCACAAAAAAGTAAGCCCCCCTACTGCAACTACTGGAGTAACTATACTTTTTATCTGAAAACAACCGAAGCCGGATAATCGAATGCTCAATAACCTCCACCTTATCTACTAACACATCCCTTGAGGGAGCCACAATATATGGCACCATGTTATCTTATACTTTAATATCAACAACCCCCTAACTATCCACCACCTTTCATGCAGCTTCCATGACATTTTCAACAGCCTCCAAAGTTCCAATTTTCTCTGTCACCAACTTACCACTATCTTCCCAGAGATTCACAATTTTTGTCATTTGACTGCACTAAAGCTCAAACTCTTCCATAAGGTTAGGAAAAATAGGCAATTTATCTTCCTCCACACCCAGATCAGAAGGAAGGACAACGTCCCTGATAATCTAAGTCGACTCCTCCTTTGTCGCCAGTGGTGATTGAAGGGGTTCATCATCACCATCCACTTTCGCATATAGTGAATTACATTCATCCCCCTCTAGCACTTCTTTATGCTTCCATATTTTATTCACAAATTGTAAATTGCAATCAACCACTAAGTGCTCGTAAAGATGACAACGGGCGCACCTGAAATGAACATTCAGGTAGTCCAAAGGTTGTGAAAATATGTACTCACCAGAAACTAGATTAATAAATTCAAATAGACCTTGACTAGCGTCCACTTCCACCAGGATTCTAGCCACCGACCTTCTGTGAGTCTTAAATAAATCAACATCCATCGCCACAAATTTTCCAATAGCATCCCCAATAGCCTTAAATCCTTCCTCTGACAAAAATTCAAGAGGTAGGAAGTGTAATTTCACCCACATAGGGAAAAGAAGCCAGGGTGTCCTTCCTAGGATCGATCAAGGCATGTCAAGGTTTCAAATCCATTGAGCATTTCCTGGATAACTAGGTTTGGTGCAATATAGCTTCAACATCCTCCACCGACTTAAATTCAAACCCTAACTAACCACGCAAAAGTCCAAAAATATTAAGAGAAGAACCAATGACCTTAAACTAGGATTGTTCTACCCAACGCTCTATAGAAACTTCCGAAATTCGTCATCCACATAACTTCCCAATAAGAACTCTTGAAGATAATTTAGGGATCTCCATCACATGAATTTTTCTGCCAACCACTAATTCCTTACCAAAGCCTTTGGAGTTTAACACTTTCTTCTTTTTCTTCCCACCAACAACAATACCATACATAGGGCTCCCTAAAACTCTCATAAAAGATCTATCCAAGATTGTCCTCTAGACCTCACATCCACCATTTATATATCCTTTAGATACATCCAAGCTCTCCACCACCTTATTCAAACCCACAACTTCAACTCTCAAAGAATCGTTGAACGAAATGGAATGAAAAATGGGAGTACTATGACAATCATTCCCATGCAAGGAACTAATACCAACTTCCTCATAGTTTTTCGCACCCCACCATCTGATCCCATGTGCAAAATTAATGGGTTCTTCATACCTTCCTCAAGAAATGAAACCACCTCACACTCCATCGCCTTACCATCCCCAAACCACTTCTTTGGCCCACCATTCCATAATCTCGAATGTAACCCTTCTATCAGCTCCACACTCAACAGATGGAGTGGGCCCTTGGCAGAGGTATCATCACCCATGTGTATAAGATGATCCTACAATTAACCAAATCTAGGAAAATCTATGAATTCTGACACCTCCAACGACTTCCTAACAAACTCTGCAGACCCTCGCCTAAGCACATCCCTTCCACCACTTCCAACGACCTAGGAACCATCCTCATGACCGGAACCAAACCAAGAGGAAACATCTTGATCAACTGCAAAAATATTAGATTCATAACTGGAGTCGCCCCAAGTAGTCAATAAGGGTACCACATATGACCTCCACGAAACCAGAACAATGCCAAAGACCAAGAACTAGTGAAAACCCTAAGCCATCCAAACCCTAAATCTTAAACAAATCCTCGTATATTAGAAAGTTATTTGAGAATTGTGTTGTCGAAAACCATTTTCTACGTTTTTTTACCACAATCTGAGTAATATATAATTTTAGTCCAAAAGGAACCCTAGAGCACCATTAAGCCAATAAAAGTTGTTTTTAATGTTTTCTTACCTAAGCACATTAGGTAATGTCATTGCTCCATTCAATATGAGTATCATCTTCTTCAATGAAGATGGATACAAAAAAAATACCATTAGATTATAACATCAAATTTTACTACCCGAACTTACATGCATATCTACATTCAACCATTATGTTTATGCAACCATATTAGTACCACACCTTAAAGTTGAGAAACATGGCTTGCTTTGATCTAGGAGATTATTTTGCACATCGACATTGTACTTTATCTTTGATATACTCTTATAGTCATGTTGATATACTTTTGTCATCGTTTGTCAAACATTAATTTACTTATCTCATCTAATCTTATATGTGAGTTGTGGGATGGCCGCATTGTTATAGTTTTGTAACTTCGGAAGATATTCCAGTTGTATTGATTGTGTTCCTCCTTTAGGAGATGAGTTTGGTCTTTTAACAATCATTAAAAGAATTAATGTAAACCTCTGAATGTAAGTCGGTTCAATAGTACCCAAGTGCCAATATAATAAATGTTTTTTCGTGTCTTGCTAGACAAGTTGGCCCAGTCAGTTAGACAAGTCGTCCTTGTTAGGTTGGAGGTCAAGTCAACTGAAGAATATAAATAGGGAGGCACCCCCTTCATTTGCACTCACTCACTCAAGTTTTTTTGCAAGAGAGTAAAGAACCAGTGCGCTAGAAAGAAGTTAGAAACAGGTGTATGGGTTTTATACTACTTTGGTTGAGATCTATACTGAGGAAGTTTTGTGGGGTTTTCTACCTTGTGGTTTCCCCAAGGAAAATCATTGTGTTCTTGTGTTCTTATGTTTATGTGCTTGTTAGACTTTCAATGATCTTCAAGTGACAACTTGTTTTAAGATGTCATTTAAGCAAATCAAGAAAACTTAACATGGTATCAGAGCCACCCTGAAAGGAAACACCACATAGTTAGGGTTTGTTACTTCGAATAAATCCCTCGACATATCAACCAAAAATGAGGGCTCCCTCAACTCGCCCCTGTAGAGTGCATCTTTCTATGAAGACAGATCCAAATTCCAAGAATTTTAGTTTTGGACCAATTATTGCTGCCGGGACAAACTAGGGCTTTAGTTTTCCCGAGACTCCATCATCATTCTCAGAAAAAGAAAGATACAATCTACCTCACCCTAGGGAGGCACATCTTCTCCACCTCTAAACCCTACTAGGGTTTCCAACTGAGAAATTAGGGTTTCTGCATTAAACACCAGGTCATCCAGAAGGAGGTCATCCATAAGTTGTTTTCTTCAAGTAAGTACTATTCCTCCCTGTTCCATTTGAAGTTCCCATTCTATTAAAGATGACAAAGAATTCCAAGCTAGATGAAAATCTTGAAAGTGTTGAAAAATTCAGACCATGGAAGTATAGGATCATACTCATCCTGCAAGGAAATTATCTAGATAATTTTGTAAAGGAGGAAGTGAAGAACCAGAAGAAGATGAGGCCAAGTCCAAGCATAAGAAGGATATGATCATAGCCAAAAGGACCATAGCTAAATCCATCAAGGATAACTTGATTCCTCAAGTATCCTCAAGGGAAACTCCAAAAGAAATGTTTGATGCTCTCTCCAATCTATTTGAAGGAAGAAACATCAACAGGAAGATGACCTTAAGGAATCACCTAAAAAATGTAAGAGCTAAAACATCAGAGATCATGTAGTGTTACTTTTAAAGAGTAGCTCAAATCAAGGATCAGTTAGAAGCCATTGGTGATACCATTGAAGAAGCAATAATTGTGATGACCGCCTTAAATGGTCTTCCAAGAAATTGGGAAGCTTTTATCCAAGGAATCTTTTCAAGAAGGAAACTAACAAAATTCTGGAAGTTGTGGGAAGAATGTGTCCAAGAAGAAGAAAGGATAACAACTAGAGAATAAAAGCTAAATGACAATTAGGATCAAGCCTTGATAGTTCATACCAAAGGCAAGAACAAAAGGAAGAGTCATGACCATCCTCGTAAGACTCAAGGGTTCAAAAAGTCCAAGAAAGACTTCTCAAATTATGAATGCGTCACTTGTCACAAGTTGGGGTACATTGCTATCAATTGTCCCATGAAAGCAGAAAGAGTCAAAAAGATGAAAAGATTTCAAGCTCATGCTACTGAAGATAGTGATCAATAAGTTGAAGAGGAAGCAAAGAAGGATGAAGAATCCAGTGAAGAATATGTATTGTTCTCTGCTCTAACAGGATCAATCTCACCAGGGAATGACACCTGGCTAGTAGATATTGGTGCCTCCAAGCACATGACAGGCTACAAAGACTCACTCTCATGTATTATACAGAAGGAATCCCTGCACAAAGTAATGCTTGGAGATGATTCCCAAATACCCCATCAAAGGAATGGGAGAAGCATCCTATAAGTTGGACTCTAGAAAGTCTATGAAGATTAAAGATGTCATGTATGTCCCAGGACTAAAGAAATTCTTCTTTCTATTTCTGCATTAGACAAGAAAGGCTTCAAAGTTTCCTTTGTGAATGGAAAATTTCTCATGTGGACAAAAGGAAAAACAATAGAAATTGGAGTTGAAGAAGGAGGACTCTACAATTTAGAGGGACATGCAGATTCAACATTATTAACCAACACCATAAACCCATGTGAGCTATGGCACAAAAGGCTTGCTCATATTCACTACAAGGCTTTACCAATTGTAAGGAAGGTTGTGACTGGTCTACCAGAAATTCAGATAAACCATGAAGGAGTGTGCAAAGGATGTGCACAAGGAAAGAATACTAAGAACCCTTATCCAAATAGTGACACTAAAGCAAAGGGGATCTTAGATATTCTCCACTCACATATATGCAGACCAATGCAAACCACTTCATTAAGCGGGTATGTTTATTATGATTCTTTTATTGGTGACTATCCCCGCAAGACTTGGATATACTTCTTGGAAAAGAAGGATGAAGTGTTTGAAAGATTTAAGGAATTTAAGGCTCTAGTAGAAAACCCCTCCGAAAATAAAATAAAGGTATTAAGGTCAAATAATGGAGGAGAGTTTATCTCAAATAAATTCAATGAATGTTGCAAGGAAGTTGGGATTAATAGGGAGCTCATAGTTCCCTATAATCCACAACAAAATGGTGTGGCAAAAAGAAAGAACAAATCTATCATGGAAGTTGTGAAATATATGATACTTGATCAAGATATACCAATGCACCTATGGGCAGAAGCAACCAGAACAACAGTATATGTTCATAATATAATCTCCCACATTGCCCTTGGGAACAAAACTCCGAAGAAATGTTTCCCAGAGAAAAGCCTGAAGTGAGTCACCTAAAGATTTTCGGTTGTCCTGTATACATACACATTCCCAAGGAGAAAATATCAAAGCTTGATCCTTCGGGAAAGAAGGGATTATTCATAGGATATAGTGAGCAATCAAAATCTTATCGAATCTATATGCCAGGATACCGCCAAATTGAACTTAGCAGAGATGTCACATTTGATGAAGATACAACCTTCAGAAAGTCAAAGAAAGATAAGGAAGATGAAGAGGAGCATGAAACTCCTAAAGCTGTAGAAAGTACTAAACCAGTTAGGAACGAAGAACAAGATCAGATGCATGAGGATCATGATATGACATAACCTCACTTACCGAAAGAATTACCCAGTGAAATGATTTCTTGAAAGAGAAAACCTGCCTGGGCTCGTGAAGTAATCGAAGAAGCAAAAAGACATGGTGCCCCAGAAGGAACCATTGGAGAAAGGAAGAAGGCAAACTCATACCCAGTTACATGGCTTTGATGTGTGATCTAGTTGATAAAGAACCAACATGTTTTGAAGAAGCAACAAAGCAGAAGGAACGGGTTGATGTAATGATCGAGGAATACCAATCCATCATAAAGAATGATGTATGGGAAATAGTACCAAGACCAAAAGACAAGTCAGTGGTATCCTTGAAATGGATCTTCAAAACAAAGCACTCAGGAGAGGGTAGTATAGAAAAGTACAAGGCAGGATTTGTAGCTCAGGGGTTCTCCCATAAAGAAGGAATTGACTATGAAGAGACCTTTGCTCCAGTAGATAGGTACACTTAAATTAGAACTGTCATTACCTTGGCATCCAACAACCGCAAGGTTTCGATACTGACGACTGGGAGGCTTATGTATGTAAGCTCAAGAAAGCATTATATGGGCTAAAGTAAGCACCCAGAGCATGGTATGGAAGAATCGATGGATTCCTGATGAGCTTAGGCTTTACTTAGAGTAAAGTAGATTCTAACCTCTACTATAAGATCGAGGGTGATGGACTTATGATACTACTACTATATGTGGATGACTTATTCTTGACAGGGGAAGATAAGCCCATCACCGAATGTAAGAAGAAGCTTGCTGCAGAATTTGAGATGAAAGACCTTGGAATGATGCACTACTTTCTAGGTCTTTAAGTATGGCAACATCCAGATGAGATTTTCCTAAACCAAGGAAAATATACAGTAGAAATCCTAAATATATTTGGGATGATAGATTGCAAGGCTATGACTACTCCAATGATAACAAATTTGAAACTATTGAATGATGATACCTCAGAAGCTGTAGATGCCACCTTGTACAACCAAATGATTAGTCCACTAATGTACTTAGCCAATACAAGACTAGATATATGTTTTGTTGTAAACACACTAAGTTAGTATACAGTGGATCCCAAACATATTCACTTGATAGGAGCAAAACATGTGATGAGGTATCTAAAGGGAACTTTAGATTATGGGCTCAGATATGCATCGAATGGTAAGATCAGATTATATGGGTTCACAAACTCAGATTGGGCAGGAAGCGCTAAAGATATAAAGAGCACTTCATGATGTTGTTTTAGTTTGGGATTAGGCATGATCTCATGGTTTAGTTGAAAGCAAACTAGTATTACACTTAGCACGGCATAATCTGAATACATTGCAGCATGTTCAGCCTGTAGCGAAGTAGTATGGCTTCGAAAGATGGAAGGATTATTTGATACAGAAATAGATGTTACCGATATCCTTTGTGATAATCAGAGTTGTATCAAGATGACAAAAAACCCGATGTTTCATGATAAGTCAAAGCATATTGAAGCTAGATATCATTTCATTAGGGACATGGTTCTGAAAGGAGCTGTAAAGCTCAAGTATGTTCCTACAGAGGAACAAATGGCATATGTGTTAACTAAGCCTTTGACTCATGTAAAGTTTGAATACTTTCGAGACAAGCTTGGTGTAGTCTAAATGGACCTCTCTCGAAAGAGGGAGTGATGGTAGATGGAAGAAGGATGCAGTGGTGGTAGCTCAATCTAGAGTAGGGTAAGTCTGGCTAGGACTGTTGGCCCGAAAGGGTTAGTCAGATGAGGCTTGTTGATCCTAGGGGGATTAGTGTGTCTAGCTATATCAGTTTAACCCAAGTGGGTGTGTAAACCAAGACAAGGCTTGTTGGTCCCCATGTAGCTCCATCTGTCTACCTGGGCCTATTGGCTCGAAAGGGGTAGTAAGTTAGACAAATTGCCCGGATGGATCCACCGTAGAACTCATTGTGATGCTGCTCTAAGATAGATAGAGGGAAAGATGGTTGCTATAGTATTGCTNGGGTTAGTAAGTTAGACAAATTGCCCGGATGGATCCACCGTAGAACTCATTGTGATGCTGCTCTAAGATAGATAGAGGGAAAGATGGTTGCTATAGTATTGCTATACTGTTGATTGTTAAGTTGTTTGTTTTCGGTATTGTTGCCGAGATGTTTGGTTCAATATTGTTATGCTGATGTTTGGTTCAATATTGTTATACTGATGATTGCTAAGATGTTTGGTTCAATATTGTTATACTAATGATTGTTGAGATGTTTGGTTCAGTATTGTTATACTGATGCTTACTGAGATGTTTGTTTCATTATTATTATACTGATGATTGTTGAAATGATTACTTCAGTATTGATGATTGTTGAGATAGTCTGAGTGTTGTTACACTGATGTTTGTTGATTAATGAGATGATTGAGATAGTTTTCAGTATTCCTATACTGATATAGCAGATTCAATATTCTCATACTAATGATCATTGATGAGATTGCTTGAGTATTTCTATATTGATGATGATGCTTGATATTGATGGTGATGTTGATGTTCCAACATCTCTATGCTGGTGATGTAGATGATGATCTAGCATACACATGATTTTTTTAGCACTAACATGCTAATGGTGTTGTTGTTGTTTCAGTATTTCCATACTGATGATGCAGATGTTGATGTTTCAACATTTACATACCGATGATGCAGATGTTGATGTTTCAGTATTTACATATTGATGATGCAGACGATGATTCGGTACTTACACACTAATGATGCAGATGATGATGTTTCAATATTTACATACTGATGTTGTTGATGATGTTTCAGTATTCACATACTGATGTTGCAGAAGAAGGTTCAACATTCACCTACTGATGTGGTAGAAGAAGATTCAATACTCACATACCGATGATATAGAAGATGATTCAGTGACAGACGATGATTCAATATTCACATACTGATACTACGGAAGATGATCCATAAAGATGGTAGAAGATGATTGAGTACGGACAAAAGATTGTTCAGTATCCACATACTAAAATTGCAAGAAGATGATCCAACTGAGATCGATGATGAAGATGTATGATGATGTTCCAAAACTTCCTATGACATATAGAGACTCACCAGTCAGTTGTACAGTTGTAGTAGTAGCAGTTGCTACTGTGGTTGAATACCTTCCTCGTTAAGAGAAAGTGTCAAAGTATTGTAACTTCATAAGATATTCCTGATGTATTGATTGTGGTCCACGTGTAGGATATGTGTTTGGTCTTGTAAGAATTGAAAGAATCGATGTAAACTTCTGAATGTAAGTTGGGTCAATAACACACAAGTGTCAAAATAATAAATGTTTTTTGGTGTCTTACTAGACAAGTCGACCCAATCAGTTAGACAAGTCGGCCCTGTTAGGATAGAGGTCAAGTAATCTGGAGAATATAAATAGGGAGGCACTCATTGTTAGGATTATAATCCTCCCTTGTCTAATTTGGTCACTTATGTCTAAATCTAGAGTCCTTCCAGTCTATTTTCAGTCACTAGCACCATTGGGTCCACTTTGCCTAATTGGGGCACATGTACAAGTTACTAAAGTGTGGGGAATACTAATTGAGGCCAACTGCCATTTATTGCACTTGCATGCATCAGTTTAGGAGCCTCCTATATCAATTCCTACAATTTAGGAGCCACTGGGGGTGCCAAAACCAACCTCCTTCAGTTGAGTTCAGTTAGTGACTAGTTAAGCCTATTTCAGAGTCATTTACATTCAATTACATCCAGTTAGCGCTAGCCATTGATTGATTGCATGTGGGAAGGCGCAATTCCTCACCTACCACACCCAGTTAGGCTAGTTAATTGATTCTAATTGATTGGTGCACTGATTGCGGCAACTGGGGCTAACTAGTTGAGCTCCGATAATGATTTAGACATGTCCAGTTGTCCATGTAGTAAGGTAGAGTCATTCAATTCGAATTTCTTTCTCATGCATTCGAATTGTCTGGTTATTAATACCAGTGTATTACATTGTAATTATCATCCAATTACTTTTTGATTAATGAAAGCATTCACAGCTGCAAGCCGTTTTTTGCACTGTTTCATTCTTCAATTCCCGAGTAAAATTGTGTGATCTATTCTATGAGTTGTGTGTTGATCCATAGATCTATGTGCTCAATTTAATATGGTAACAGAGCCTCGTAGGACAAGGCACCTCTCCTCCTCAGATATTCTACTATATATATATATTTTTTAGCAAAATTTCTCCTTCTAGCACTGCACCAAAAGCCAAAGGTACAATTTCGAATGGATTCATCAGTTCCTCTTCTCACCCCATTCACAAGCTATTCAGAATGGAAGATGAAGATGATTGCATCTCTGAAGAGATAAGGTCTCTATGGGGTGTCTATTGGACTCGATGAAGAGTCTTTTGAGAGTGAGAATGATTGGTTGAGTGAATGTGATGTAGCTTTTGGAACAATAGCACTGGCTCTTTCTCCTAGCTTGCACTACCTTAGTAAATCTATTGAATACCCAAAGGAACTCTTGACAAGATTGGACACAACCTTTGGAAAGATTGATGAGGATCATAATACCACTTTGGAGAGCACATCCAACACCATGAGAGTTCCTGATCCAAAATTATTGGCCTCTACTCTCGTTGATGAAGTTGTTCAAGATAAAGAAGAAGCAAAGTCCTCCTCCAGTGATTCTTCTTTAAATTCTGTGCAAAATTTGCCATTGATTGCTTTCGAAAGTGAAGAGGAATTTGATTTCTCTCCCTCTAATGTTGTTGCTGGTGTGCAAATATGTAATACCTTGGATATTTTGGAAAAAAATATTAGATTACAAGAGTGATCCATTCGCTCCCCATGATCTAGATCTTCTAGCAAATTCCTGCAGGTTTGCATGCACCAAAATTCAGAATTTTGAAGAAGAAGAAAACTGTGCATCTACCGTCTCGGTGGACCATACTCTTGGATCTGATATGAACCTTATTGGATCTGATATGATATTTCTTGGTTCAATATTTTAGGTTCATGAGCTTTCAGTACTACTTATAGTTGTTCTCATCAATTTTGTGAAGAAACAAGTACTGCAAGTCTCCTTCAAAACTGTTTTGGGGATTTGATTTCATTTCACAGTTTTGGATCTGATATGAACCTATTGAGATCTGATTTACTTTATGATATGATATTATTTGGTTCAAATTTTAAAATCCAAGAGATTTCAGTCATGCTTGTAGCTGCTCTCACCAATTTCGGTGTGAAAAATCAAATACCACAATTCTTCTTCAAATTTTCTGTTGGGGATTTAGTGTTAGTTTCCTCTTATGAGGATGCCGATATTTTCTTTTGTGATTCATTAGCTATTTCAAAAGCTATATCAGATTATGGACCTTAAACATTCACTCTCCACAGTCCCAAGGATTCTCTACCTTTGGTCACATGCTCATCTCCTCACAGAACTAGTAAAGAGGAAGACATTCTGCATCCGCCTGGACACTTGCTCCTAACACTTGGGGTTGTTTTTACCACTCATGGTTTGATGTTCATGGCTACAACATATTAGTTTCTTGAGTGTTCCTCACATGGTTTGAATCCCGGAGAACCTTTTCTCACTTATCAGTTGATTTTAGTTGCTCTACATGGGTCCAATCTTCATCCAACATTTGTCTATGTTTCTGATTTAGTTGAGTATATTATTCTTCTTCCAAAGAGGAAGAGTCCTCCCGACATAATGATGGAGAAGTTCACATGCCAAGCCCCAGGATACCTATGCACAGAAGAACCATATTGATCCTAATTCTACCTGCTTAATTAGAGGGGGGGCTTTTTTCCCATGTGGTTTATCCCTAGCTCCTTGTATTGAGCAGGTACTTTACTTTGCTTTAATTGTAATGGGTGACCTATGGTCTTAGTTACCAGGGCCCACATATTGTCCAAGTTAGCATTCAGGGGGGGTGTTAGGATTATAATCCTCCCTTGTCCAATTTGGTCAATTATGTCTAAATCTGGAGTATGTCTAAATCAAGATTCATTTCAGTCTATTTTCAGTCACTAGCACCATTGGGTCCACTTGGCCTAATTGGGGCACATGTACAAGTTACTAAAGTGTGGGGAACACTAATTGAGGCCAAATGCCTCTGATTGTACTTGCATCCATAAGTTTAGGATCCTCCTAGATCAATTCCTACAATGTAGGAGCCACTGGGAGTGCCAGATCCAACCTCCTTCAATTGAGTTCAGTTAGTGACTAGTTAAGCCTATTTAGGAGTCAGTTACATCTAGTTACATTCAGTTAGAGCTAGTCATTGATTGATTGCATGTGGGAAGGCGCAGATCCTCACCTACCACACTCAGTTAGGCTAGTTAACTGATTCTAACTGACTGGTGCACCGATTGAGGCAACTGGGGCTAACTAGTTGAGCTCCGATAATGATTTAGACATGTCCAGTTATCCATTCAATAAGGTAGAGTCATTCAATTCGAATTCTTCTCTCATGCATTCGAATTGACTGATTATTAATACCAGTGTATTACATTGTAATTATTATCCAATTACTTTTTGATTAATGAAAGCATTCACAGCTACAAGCGATTTTTTTCACTGCTTCATTCTTCAATTCCTGAGTAAAATTGTGTGATCTTTTATGTGAGTTGTGTGTTGATCCATAGATCTATGTGCTTAATTTAATACTCCCCTTCATTTGTACTCACTCACTCAAGCTGTTTTGCAAGAGAAAGAATAACTAGTGCGCCCAAAAGAAGTTAGAAGTAGTTGTCTACATTGCTCTGGTTGAGATCTATACTGAGGAAGTTTTGTGGGGTTTTCTCCCTTGTGGTTTCCTCGATGAAAATCTTTGTGTTCTCGTGTTCTTATGTTTATGTGCTTGTTAGTCTTTCAGTGATTTCTAGTGACAACTTGTTTTAAGATATCATCTAAGTAAATCAAGAAAACTTAACATGCATAGGTCGAAGCTATGGACAAAATCAAATGACAACAATAAATTGTGAGAAAGTGAAGTGGAGAAAAGATTAAAAATTATGACCAATTGTTGATAATTGCTACATTTTGATATAATCCTATCTATATGTAAGCTTATAAATGCTCATTAAGTAGTGAAGGGTTTATTGAATTTCCTGCCTAGTGTAACCCACACAAGGAATACGGTTTCAAATTTCAAATATTCATTATAATATGACATAAAAAAAAACTTGACATTGCCAATATAACCCTAAAAAATGTCTGGTTAGCAATTAAACCCTACAATTCTCTACTATTTGCCAATCAAACCCTAAAAATACCAACTATTTGTTAAAGAAAATATAAAGTTATAACCATGTATCCTCAATTCTTATGTGAAATGACACTTTAGAGCTACCAAAACACAAAGAGAATACCTACTATTAGTGTTGAAGGTAGAATTGAGAAAACCCTGGTTTCATATGCCAACTCTCAACTTATTTAAGTCAAAACTAAGAATTTATATGAACACAACTTGGTTTGCTTATCTAACATTTCTCTTTCAAAGACAGATAAACAGATAGGACATATAGATCAACTTAAAAAGTTGTGACATTTCCTTATAGGGATGAATGTTTTGAATTTGCATTGCTATCTTAAATATTGAACTTTGTCTTTTCTTCATTGGAATCTAATTTGCTTAATTTATTATGCAATTTGTGATGAACACGTTTCACTTCGTGGTTTAGGTTGAAATTGGAGACGAAGTGCCCAATCCATCGAGTAGAAGTGGCCCCAAGAAAAAGTTATTGATGCAATTCATACGTATACAATATTTTCTTGGGAATATATTTGGACCAACACAAAAGCTACTCTACTTTTTATTTCAAACAACTTAGAAGACTAATTTAAGTCAAGATTTTAGAACAAATTCATCCTTGGAAATGTTATTTTTTGTTGAGTAATGATAGGAAACTTTTAGAGAGAAATGTCTTGATTTTCTATAACATCTCATGTACCCTTTGGTTTTAATGGGTTATATAATATGAAAATGTGGACTTAATTTTAATTTGCAAGCATGGCAAGGTAGTACGTTCTTGTTGAATGAATGTGGTGAGTAGAAGATAAATTGTGTTATATTCTTTGTTTTTTTAGCAGAAAAAAATTGTTTTTTTGTTATTCATTAGAATCAAAGCAACATTTATACAATGTGGGTTTTCCATCAGTGAAGAGGGCCATAACTCTTTAGAAGTATGTATTGGAAAGTTCATATACGATCGATACAACCAGCTAGAAAATGTGGCTTGTCAAAAAGCAGTAAGTATAGGTAGCCATCACCCAAAAGCAATTAACCAACCACTAATCCTATTACATACAGTGCTAATACCATGACTAAACAAGTAAAATATATCATGTCCATATGAACCAACAAAAGGTCATCATGCATCTAAATAGAGAAAGCCTGGATCAAACCCTCATATATCTTCACACCATCATATGCCTCCTCAAAATATAATAAGCCCCTAGGAAGCTCCTCAACCTCTCTAGAGAGACGATCGACAGTGGTATTATGCTCCCTGTATATATGGAGAATGCGAAGTGAATTGAAGGACTTGAGAAACTGAGAGATCTGGAAACACCAATGATCAAGCACCAACACCTGCAAATGGGAAATATTGTTTCCATATCTATAATGGTTTTTTGGAGTCACTAAAAATGTGGAGTGAAGGCACCCCACTGCTGTGGGGAAAAAAGATCATCCCTACAAAGCCAACAATTCTGCGCGAGTATTTTTTAATGTACAAATGGATATTGCGCCACTATCAATGTACTAAAGATATTCATTATTGAATTTTGCAGATAACATTATAAGGTGAAAAGGATAAAACCAAACTTCACGTCACTCCTCCAAATATATCATTTGAGAATCTTGATGTAAGTTCATAGTTGGTTCAAGTAATGGCTGGGACTTTAAGCATTGTAATTTTTTTGCTTCCTTACCATGTGAACATGAACAATTTAATAACACAAGATTTAGCAATAACCACAAGATCACTGCCATATCGTTTTATTCTTTCGGATTTAAATACATCAACTAAATAAGGTTGTAACCATTTTAGTGGATGTAACAAACAAGTACTTCAATTTAATAAGATTGTGGTGGTTGTCAAGGCAAGGAAGCAAATAAATGAATGCACAAGAGGAAAAAGTTCGTAGTTTGGAGGGGCTCAATATATATGGCACCCCATAAGGCTCAATTGATTTGGCACTGTCGATGACAATGGTTCAAGAAAGGAAAATGATTGAAACAATTACTTGGTGTTTGGGCAAGAAGTAGTAAATATATATATGTTGCTCCTTTTCACTAATGAAGGGTAGTTTGGGCTCTTTATTGGTTTGTCATAATCCATTTTTTATAAGAACTTTAGATATATCTTGAGGTTGCAATAAGACAAAATCTCCAACTCACATCTACAAAATATACACCAGTACAATCTTTCCATTTCTCACATCTACAGGATACACAACACTGAAGCAGATTATTTGTCCAAGAAGGTTGTGGATATGAATGAAGGAATGTTTTTATATGAGGATTTTTTGGAAGGAGAACTAACTTTTGAAGGCTTTGTTTTTTTTATAACCTAATATTTTTTGTTTCCCTGATTGGTTGTGTCTGTTAGGCCTCCTTTGGCTCTATGTATGTTCATTTTTTGGTGACTGGTTGGTCGCATGAGTCTGTAGTCAATAAGCTTGTTTTTGCTTACTGTAGTAGTTACAGGTTGTTGATAGTAGTCTCTCCAAATTTGAGAATGGTGATGTTTTTTGAATGTAAGTTTGTTGGATATATAGTGACAGTTGAAGGCCGATTTGCAAGATTGATGTTGTGAAGAATGCATGGAATTTTTTTCTTTGATTATATGAATATTAAGTTTTTTTTTGAAAAAAAGATGGAATCCCCAAAGAATATAGACCAACTTGTCTCATTTGTGTTGGGTAGGAGTGGATCTTGTATGTAGAATTCTTTTTGGTAACAAACTAATTAACTTGATTATTTTTTGATCTATGTAGAGTTAATATATTATGAGGTTTATGAGGAAAATATCATTCAACAATTCTGGTATCCCTACCCTGTCAACAATAGTAGTTTTTTGTGCAACACCATTCTTTTAGAAGCACTCGTGTTACTTTTTTGTAGCAGCTTTAGTTCTGCTTACCTTTATTCACTACGTTGGGTCCATTTGTTTCTTCGTGGTGTTGCCATCCTTAGAAATTGACTATTTGGGCAACTATTTACTCTCATATCTAATAAGTTGCTTTTTGTACCATATTTTTTTGTATGACACATCTTTGTACCTTTTGGGACAATTGTTAGTTGTAAGTCTCAATTCTATATTGATATATACCATGTAGTCAAATCTTTGTGTGTAAGGGCCTATTGTGTGTAAGGGCCTATTGTCCTATAAACAATGAGTTTTATTGCAAAATTTATTGTAAAAATGAAGTCAAGGCCCTCAAATACCCCTAATGCAACTAAAGTGTGTAATTTTAACATATGATATTTGCAAGTACAGCAGACTAGGATTGAATGGTGGACGTCCTGCACCGGAAGGCATCCAACCAATAATGAAGCCCTGCCTAGGTTTTAAATTTAATTAGCCCATCCAATGTGCTTGTGGGTTGTAGCATCGGCCCAGGTTTATAGTGGCAGTCTCTTCTCACTCAAACCTTAGTCTCCTCTCTGAAAAACATTAAACATGTAACATTTTTACAATTTCATAAATCCAAAATAATTATTACCAAATTTCAAAATTAAAAATACCAATTGTAAAAATATTAGACTACAACATTCCTTAACACTATCTTAAAAAAATAGTCTCTTTGTTCAATTGTCTTATAAATTTATCTTTTAATGCTTAAAATGCTCTACTTAATAATTTCACAAATATAACTGCCTTCAAAAGGAGCCTTCAAGGAGTCCATATTACTATGCTCTATGGGTGTTTGATAAGTTCATTTAGATAAGCTACCTTTACTGCCTTCAAAAGGAGCTTTCAAGGAGTCATATTACTATGCTCTATGGGTGTTTGATAAGTTCATTTAGATAAACTACCTTTACTCCTTTGATATTGAAGGTGGCGGTCGGTCTGTACACATATGAGCCGGGACTGTGAACCGTATGACGCTAGAAGTTAAACGCTACCTTTTCTATGGGTTTCTGTGGTCACTGATATATGGGTCAGCGTTAAATCACGTGACCCTCTTAGTTTTGCTCGTGCTCATTCGTGGGATGCCGTGTTATCCTTGCCGGATCTACTTTGTGTCTGGTCGCTGTCGGCTGTAGGTTTTATACTTGGGCCGGTTGTATTTGACACTGGAACCGGGTCATGCGGTAAAGTTTCTTACCGGGGTGTTAGGGTTTGCCGGTGGTCTTTCTGGTGGGTAGCGGGGTCTGCCCCTACCATGGGATGAAGGTGGCGGGGGTTTCGTTTACTTTGTGCCGGGAAGGTGGACTCTGTGACTCCTGGTGACTGTTCCCATCTTTCTTACAGTGTTCTGTGGCCGCTAGTATATGGGTCCGCGTTGTAATACGTGTCCCTTTCAGATTTGCTATGCTTGGATTGTCAGAGCTCTGTAGCCCTTGCTGGTATTCCTCGTGACTGGTCGCAGTCGGGTGCAGGGTTTACTATTGGGGCCGGTCGTTTTTGGCGTGGAACCGGGTCTTGAGGT
>LPNX010631732.1:1945656-2039120 GCA_001517045.1 Pseudotsuga menziesii
TTTACCTTTCTTTTTTGTCTGGCATATCTGGAAGGCAAGGAACAGATTATGTTTTGAGGAACAGGAACCATACTTGAATAGATTGATATATACCATATATGATGATTTTTTGACCTATAAGCCACCTCTGTTACAAAAGCACAGGATCAGGAATATTGGGAAATTTCCTTCTCTTGTGTACCCTTCGGTATTTTTTGATGGTGCGGCTGCTAAAGAAGATGGGGGAGCAGGTTTTATTATATGGCTGAATGGTCATCACCATCTTGCCTTCAAGCTTGGATGTGGCAGAAGTACCAACACTAGAGCTGAACTCTTAGCACTTTGGGCATCACTATGGGTCGCCAAGGACATTGGGTTACCTTACCTACATATCTTTGGCGACTCCTCTGTGATTATAAAGTGGGCAAATATGGAATCTGCCCTGGATATGGTGAATCTAGAGGCCTGGTGCCACAACACTAGGATTCTCATATCCTCATTTATGTGGGTGGATCTCAGTCATGTTTATAGGGAACATAACAGGAGGGCAGATATCTTATCTAAGGAGGGACTGCATTTGGCACCAGGACATCTCATACTTAAAGAATTTTATGGGAATGAGATTATTGGAGAAAGCTCAGCACAGATCTTTTAGTATTTGCACTATTTACTTCTGTTTTCTCTCTCCAGTTTTGTGAGACACTTACAGGTTATATGTGGAACATATATTTACTGATTACTTGAGTATCACTCCCTCCTTGGTTCAGGTATTTGGGTTCCTGTTATGTTCTTTAGGAACATTCATGACTGTACTTGATTGTCTTCTTATGAGAGGGTTTTCTTAGGTAGTGAACCCAAAGTGCTATGAGTATATGTTTCTGTGGGGGGGTATTGAGACTCTATGTATTTACTTATTATTCACATGTTATTGGTGGGCAGATAGGAATGTATTTGCTGATATTCACAGGTAGGACTGATTATTACTTCTGCTGTACATGAACAAACTGCTGTACATGAACAGTATTTTTGGCATATCACTTGAAGATGTAAAAAGTTCCTTTGATTCAATGAATACCAAGGAATGTAAAAAAAAACTACCTTTACTCCTTTGTGAAATAATAGAATGAAACTGAACTTAGGGAGTCCTTGTTAAAACCCAGGGTTTGAAATAGGGTTTTAACACCGACACCTTAAGTTCAGTTTTCTATTATTTCAGAGAGGCAAAGGGTGGCTTATCAAGGCCTTGTTTCGTAAGGCGAAGAGAGGGTAGTCGCGAAGGTCAGGCGGCGGCGCGGTCCGAGGTTGCAAGCGATCTACATGCGTTCCAGACGATTCTGAAACCATGGGTATGAATCTTCCTGCAATGCATATTTTATTAATCTAAGCCCTGTGTGAATATTATGGCTGAAGAATGCTGCTGGTACTCTACTGTTGTTATTCAG
This sequence comes from Pseudotsuga menziesii, assembly GCA_001517045.1. Taxonomy (NCBI): domain Eukaryota; kingdom Viridiplantae; phylum Streptophyta; class Pinopsida; order Pinales; family Pinaceae; genus Pseudotsuga; species Pseudotsuga menziesii. The sequence goes on from LPNX010631732.1 coordinate 1,947,078, forward strand.
TGATTTCACTATGATCCCCACCCTGATAATGCAACGATACAGGTATCTCGCGAGATTCACTGCACAAGAAGCGTGCGACTGGAGGGAAGAAGAAGTCCTGGAGGAAGAAGCGAAAGTAAGGGTTTTCAACCTTGATCACTCGTGTACTGTTTCCTATCAATACAAGTATATTCGCTGATTTATGCTTTTTAAGGTTCAGAAAGCTGTTTTACAATGCGAGGTTTTGGTAGATGCCGATTTGTTAATCTGGGTTTTTAGGGTTTCAGAGTTTCTGTGAATACCTAAATAGTTTTACCATTATCGTTATGTTGTTTCGTGTGTATTGATTTTTTTCTAAACAGAATTTTGTTTTCCATATTTATAGCCTTGTGGTTTCGAGGGGCTTGAAATTTAATTCGGTTTGAAGTGTTAGATTCATTTTTGGAAATGATGTAGAGGGTGTTGGTTTTGTTGGTAAACGATTTAAACATTTTCTCCCTATTGCTTGGATAATGTTCAAAGGGGCATGCAATTTAATTACATATTAAGTGGTTCAAGGGTTTGGAACATTTTGTAAACGATGGGGATATACATTTTGATGGTTATATGTAAACCATAATTTTGTTTGTGAGCAGTCTGTTTTTGAATAATTGATGTTCACGGCGATCTGCTTTGTGGAGGTTTTGGTTGATGATGAGTATTGCTTAATTCCGATTTTTTTTATCAGGGTTCCTAATTGCTTTGAAACGATAAAGTGTTTTGTGTTTTGATGTGAAGGAGCCTGTTGCAGGTTTTTATTTTCTCATGTGTTTAGGTTTTTGCAATACGTGCAGGTATGAGCTGGGAAGACAGCCTTCGATGACAAAACTGTCAAGTAATAAGACAGTGAGAAGGGTTCGTGTCAGAGGAGGTAATGTTAAATGGAGGGCTCTGAGACTCGATACTGGTAACTATTCTTGGGGTTCCGAGGCTGTGACCCGAAAGACTCGTATATTAGACGTGGTTTACAATGCATCTAATAATGAGCTTGTGAGAACCCAGACTTTGGTGAAGAGTGCCATTGTTCAGGTTGACGCTGCTCCTTTCCGTCAGTGGTATGAACAGCACTACGGCCAAGATATTGGCAGGAAGAAGAAGGCTGCTGCTGCTGCCAAAAAAGAGACTGCTGAGGTAGGTAGAGGGAAAACTTTAGTCTGATTTGTCTTAGTTTCAAAAAAATTAATCTAGTTGTTGTATACTTTATATGAATTAGTTATAGACGTTTAAAATTGTGACGTGGTGTCCATCGTCGGTCTTATGCTGGCTTAATTACAGATGTTTAAAACTGTATCTTTTCTTAGCAACAAAAATAGTTTTATTTTAACTCTCGGGCTTGTAATTCTGAGAAGAGTAGATCATCCGCCAATTTTGGTTTTGGAAACTTTTATCCTACCTCGAATAGTGTGGCTTGCAAGTTAGTCTCTGAAACTGAGATGCATATTTAACTATTTTGTACTGGCATTGTATCTTAGGTTGAACTTTGTATTGGGAATCGGTTCAAATGACACAGCTTTCCAAGGATATTACACCCGGGATTGGATGAAATACTACAATTCTAGGAATTATTGTTAATTCCAAACTATGTTTTGATCCTTTCCTTAGATCAACTATCTTATTCATTAATAAATAGGATTTTGATTTCCTTAAATCTTGGGAAAAACATCTTGTTTGCTTTCAAATGGATTTCTCTTCCATATATCCCTGAACTTCCGTAAATATTTCTTTCATTCAGGAGAATGGAGAATATTCTGGTAAACGCTTGAATGCAAGTTTGACTATTTTTGTTTATTCTCTTTTAATAGAAGAAAGATCTTAACGACTTGGTCTTTTTCTTTGTTGCAGACTCCATTTTATTTTTTTGTGAATGGTTCTTCCCAAAAATCGTTTTCATGTAATTGCTAATACTATGATCTCTATTATGGCTTGTTGAATTTCTTGTATGCTATCTTGACAAATCACTGGAACTAAACATTCCAGAGTTATTCTCTTTTTCTTCTCTTCAACAAGAAAATCTTGTTTAGTAGTTCTGTATTTGGTGTGTATATGCATCTCTATGCATACTAGCCATGCAGATGTGATATTCTGGCTATCTGATGTAGGTCCTATTATGAACTAGGTGCCAAGAATATCATTATAGAATTACTGTAGGTGAGGAACATGCCTACATTGTTAGTACTGTTTCAACTTTCTCCTGATATTCTTGGTGATATTTAATATTAAGGGCCCATAGCCTTTTGTGGAAGTCCATTTTGTGTATTTTCCTGAGCGGTTTTTTAGATTATTTTTCTCAAAAAAAGAGATTAGTTTGTATTGGAGATTTATGCACAAGTCCAAGTACAACATACAACACTAAGTTAGATGCCAATAACAGGTACACTAAATAAACCGTAATTTATTACTGTTCAGCCTCCACAGGTGCTCTAAATAAACCATAGATTACTACTATTCACCTAGCAATGCCTACAGGTGCACTAAATAAACTGTAATTTGCCATTCATAGTGCCTTGAACGTTTCTCCTGGTGGGGCATCTAAATTTTGCACTTCTGATTTGTCTGTGAAAACATACAATAAAGATATTTGTCTTTTATTTATTTAATTTTTTCAATCTAATATCTTCATGTATCTTTTCTGTTTTATTATCTTCTCAAGCTATCTCCCAAAAAGGTTCTCTGCCAATTGCCATACGAACAGCTGAACATGACAACTAGAATTCATGTTTATTGTATAACTTTGCTCCGATGTAATCACTAATCAGTACTATAAGGGCAACTGTTTACACACTCAGAAGTAGACAGGCTCTAACCTTAATAATTAGAGCTATTTCTTGGAAACACCTTCAGAGCTATTTCTATAAAACACTATCTATGTATCATTTTGAAAATATCCCAACCTATGCATGTTCTCCTCTTTATATGGGTCCATAGTGTATCCTACTGCATGTTTCTAGGATAACTAAGTGTTCGAACAAAATCAGCTCAGAGGTTTGCATTTCTCCCTAATGCAATTATACACATCTGTGGGATGTTTTAGTTCTTGTAAAATGTTTTACTTCTTGTTGGGTAAAATGTTTTACTTGTTGGGGGGCAGTATCAGGTTGTCTTGGTTCAGTACCGATCTTTAAGAGCTGATTTTTTGGATGCACTAAAAATATTATATTGCATTTTTAAATATTTTTCTTGATGTTATAGTGCAAGGCTGTCTTTGAGTTTTCCTTCTGATCTGCAGAGGATTTACTTTCCAAAAATTGTAACATATTTTTGCCAACAACTTAGTGTCAATGTTATTCTTGATACTTTGAATTGCCCTTACTTGGGTGTTGTGTTTGAACACTCAGGAGGGAGAAGCTGCTGCTGAGGAAGAGAAGAAGAAAAGCAGACATCTTCTGAAGAAGATTGAGAAGCGACAGGAAGGTCACAAACTTGATACACATCTGGAAGAGCAATTTGCTAGTGGTCGACTAATGGCCGCAATTGCTTCTCGCCCTGGCCAGTGTGGACGTGCTGATGGGTATGTAGATATGTTTTTTGGCATTAAGTGGGATGCTTGCTTAGGAATTTTTCTGGTACTGAAACTGTGCTGGTTTGATGTTTACCAGGTACATCCTTGAGGGTCGGGAGCTTGAGTTCTACATGAAAAAGATTCAGAGAAAGAAGGGCAAGGGTGCAGCTGCTGCTTAAACCAACAATTTTGGCTTCTTGAAGTTCTTAACGATGTTAATGAATCTGTCAGAAAGTTTAGCGTTGGCCTAAGTAACTTCAAAGGAGCTTTATAGCTAGTTCTGAGGATAATTTTTTGTGGTAACTGATGAAAGTTCTATTTGCTTCTGTTGGTTCTCTTTTTCCTCCTTGGAGAGTATAGTAATTGGAAATTTGTTATATGATTATTTTTTGATTTCTATTCCATCTCAAAATGGAATGTAATGCTTAAGAACCATTTGTGTTAAGCTTCAGTATATCTGTGCAAGTTAAGTTAATGTTTTCTTGTGATATGTAGGAAGTGCAATATGGCTTGCTTACAGAAACACATTTTATTTTTTAAATTATACCCTCCCAAATCCACATTTATGTTTGACTGGTTTCACAAGTGAACCTTTCAGATCTATCCAGGAATCTATTGATATTAAAAGTCCCTATCTGCAATATGGAGTTTTGAATAAGATCAGCCTGTTCCTGACAGCTATTTGTGAATTTTGTTGCAGAAACTCTAAAATTTAAGATTACTTTTAAGAACTGTTTGAACTTTGTAAATTCTCAACTGGTTTAGTGTTGTATCTTTATTGACTTGCTCCAATTACTCCCAGATGGGTTCTATTTCCTTCACCACTTGATGAGTGGATGCACTTCTTTAATCTCTTGTTTAGTTTCACAAAGACTGTTTTCTCTGTTCAGTATCATTCAATCTTGATTCCACTGATATATTAGCTAATTCACAGGGAGATGTAGAATTTATCCAGGCCTGCTTTACTGAAAAACACCTGAAACCACGATTTGTACTCACTAGTTCTTGCATTTGTTTTTGGCTTCTTGTATTCCTTATCAGATTGAACAGATCTCTTCAATTGTCTTTATGTTATATTTTGATGTGTTTGAAATTAACTTATATTTCTAGATTGGCCATGGAATTTTGTGTTTTACAATTCGTGGCCTGAGGATATTATTGTGTTCCCTGCTGTGAAGGCTAATGCTATCTTCAGATTCCTCTCTATTTCTATACTGGATGTCTTAGAAAGGCCACCAAGGTCAGATCATAATTTTGGAATCCCTTAATGCTTTTCTGCTGTCGTAAGTAATGCTTTCCAGCAATTGTGGCCCTTTTATATAAGGTAGAGTTCTGCGGCCTGCCTTATTGCTTGAGGTTTCTCAGAGATTCACTGCATATTTCTCCTCTAGTATACCACCCAAGCCCATTCCTTGGATTGCCTTTTGATTCCCCAATAAATACTTAGGATGTATTTCTGTTTAGCATGGTACTCTTACATCATTGTTTGTTAGTGTAATTCTACGAGGCAGATTTATGCTGAGATGAACGTTGATTTTAGTGCTGTTTCAATTGTTTTCATTTTTTTTCATTCTCCATAAGATCTTCACTCAAGTCTTTCTTGTCTCTTTAGTTTAATAGGCTATATTATTAAGGCGATAGCTGATTTTGGAATGAATTTTTTTGGATGTGTTAACCTTGAATATGATTTTAGCTAGCCAATTTTCCAGAATGCTATCCAGGGGACGAGAGATCACATTGCCTTGATGAATGGACTGACACTGACTTGGCTGCAATTGGAGTCTGTGTTAAGGCTGCGGAGCGATGTTGATTTCTAGGACTAGTGATATCCTAATCTGAAATGAGGCATGGTAGTCAAAGAAGAGATTAGAGATGGCCGTCTCTCTACTGAGGCAAAGGGAGAGCCCGTGCCTTAGCCCACTAAGTCTCTGAAGAACCTTGATTATGATTTTACTAGAGGGGAGATCTAAGGACTGACACTGACTTGGCTGCATTTGGAGTCTGTGTTAAGGCTGCGGAGGGGTGTCGATTTCTAGGACTACTGATATCCTAATCTGAAATGAGGTATGGTAGTCAAAAAAAGAGATTAGAGATGGTCGTCTCTCTACTGAGACAAAGGGAGAGCCAGTGCCTTAGTTCACTAAAGTCTCTGAAGAACTTTGATTATCTTTTACTAGAGGGGAGATCTAAGGAGACTGAACGACTTTTTATCCAAGAGATTATGCCTTCATAAAGGCCAATAACTTTTAAAGTTCTGACTGCTTCATGATCTGCTCCATAAAAGGAACATGCTCATCTGATGTCAGTTTTGATAAAGGGTCTCACAATGATTTTGCAAGATGTGTTGCACAAGAAGATCGGCCAAATCTTTCAAAATCTGCTGGGTTTAGTATATTTTTGAAACAGTGCTAGGAAGTTGGATTCCAAGTCACATTGATGGGATTTGAGAACGCTTTTGCCAACCTATTAGATGCTGTTCAATTTAAATTTCCTGATGAAATTTGGAAAAGGTTTGCCATTAGGTTGTTGATAATATGTTTATAATAATATATGGAACTACACATTTTATATTAGAAAATAAATACTACTGCAGCCTACCAGCCTGCAGGTGAGCTGGAACTGGTCTATAGTTGATAGTGGATAAGCAGCAAATTAGGAAGTTTTCACTGTGATCACTGGCCAGTAGGAAGTTGGTCTTGCTGCAGCAAATTGTAGCAGGTATGGCTAGCCAAAGAGAGTTATTTGGAGCATACAGATTAATTACTTAAAAAACTGATTTGAATGGGTTGCTTCACAACAGGCTTCGTTAATTTAGACTTCATGTTCCATCGTTTCCACTTAATCCCATTGCCACCGGGTTGTATTTTTATGGCTGCAGAAGATTTAAAATATTCTTTACCCAGCTTGGTCTCTTTGAGCTAGACATTTTCTGGTTCTTTTGGGTAGCCAAATATAGTTATTTGGAGCATACAGATTAAATACTTTAAAAAACTGATTTGAATGGGTTGCTTTACAATGGACTTCATTAATTTAGACTTTATAATCCATTGTTTCCACATAATCCCATTGCCACCGGGTTGTATTTTTATGGCTGCAGAAGATTTAAAATATTCTTTACCGAGCTTGGTAGCTAGACATCTTCTGGTTCTTTTTGGATTAAAATTTTTGGCGCTCTCCTTGAATCAGTTCTGCTAAGTTCTTTACAATTCCAGGAGTGCATCATCACAAACTTAAAAGCCTCCAGGCTGGCTTGGTTTCCTTTTCTTCTTTTGCTGTAAGATCCTTAAAAGGCAGAAGATGTTTGGACTAAGAAGGGATGCGATAGGTGATATACATTAGGGCATACAGAAGAAGGCTGTCGGGGTATTTCATTACAGAAACGGGTAGATTTTTATATTGAAAAAGGGTTTTGGAAAACCAGACAGCTGGTAAAGTTCAAGGAGTTTAAAAATGCATCTAAAAACGATTTAATCAGGACCAGAATTGTGCCCACTTTCATGATTATGGTGTCTTGCTCTCCACATGCATTTGGTTGTTCCAGCAAATGATAAATCAGTCTGCTGCTGCATGGTTTCACCATCAACGGCCCTTTATCTTACAGAACATGTAGAGACATTTTGGAACCCAGCCATAGATTGTGAACTGCATGTGAATTCTACAAAAGTATTTTATTGCATCTCAGGATCATCCACGAGCTTATCATATTTGGAAGGTGTGTCTCCAATTCTTCTTGCTTGGTCTCATGCTTTTCCATGTGTACACTGATGCATTCAGTGGCCTGACTTATTCCTTCTAATTGCTTTGTCTTCTGTTTCAATATCTTTTCTTTCAATATCTATTCTATGTCTCCATTCCTTTAATAACTGTACCAGCCAAAAGCAGAGGGATTGCTATACAGATTGAAAACGTAGGGTATTTTGTGGTGAACAATTTGCAATGAATTGTTTCAATTCATTGCAGTTGCAACTGAATGAAGGATATAGTATAATTTATTTGTTAGATGAAGAATACTCTTGTTTTGTTTATGAGAATGACACATACATACATAATAACTAATAACTATACATACATAATAAATCCAATTTACACATACATAATAATACATACATACATAATAATAATACACACATACATAATCCAATTTACACATACATAATAATACATACATACATAATAATACCCTATTGAATCTCATTTTCGGGTTGGAAAAAACCCTAGTTTGACATGCACATCCTTGGAATTTAGAGTGCTACATGTGGGTTCTCCATGTTGGTTACTTGTTGTAAACCTGTCCTTATTTTATGTTATCCTCCCTCACCTACTTGAATATACAAGGGTGGAGAAATATCTCATATTCATTCATCATTTGTGCCCTTCATGGTACTTGTCTTGGAGGCTTAGGGTTCATGTGGAAAAACCTTAGGAGAAGACAAGGGATGAGAAACGTCTTAGATGTTCTTGGAGAGCTTGCTCATTTGTGATGTTAGGATTTTTATTGTGATGACTAAGGTTTGTGATATACATGTAAACCCTAGAGAAGAATATACCATTGCCAATGATGGTTATTATGTCTCTTGTTGTAACACTAAGGTTTCTTCCCTAATAGAAGACATGGAGAGTAGATTTAACACCTTGCATGTTTTTGGATATTTATTGTTATGGTAGGTAAGGCTAGGAAAATATCATATAGTTCTTGTATTCTTGATGCTACATGGCAGTATTGATGTGTATGATGATGTAAGAGTGGAAGAATTAGGGTTTGAGGATTTAAACCCTAGGAAATGATAGTATATTTGGAGGCCAACAGTAGATTTTTCTTTCCACATACGTATATGATTTAACATGGCTAGGGTGTGAAAACCATGAGGAAGACAACCATGCTAATGTGGAGAGTTTGTGACACAATATTGTTGTTGAAGCCAAGGAGTACTTGTTATTGTGGCCACTTATTCAGAAATTAACAATTTTATGTGCAATAAGATTATAGCTAAGGTTTTGAATAGAACGTTGGAAACTTTATTTGAAGATAATGTGTTCCTTGCATACTTTCCTCTTCTGAATGGTCTATGTAACAAGGTCTACCTCCATGAGCAACCTACTAATGTCTGATGCAATTGCAACCTTGGTAGCTTGTGGGGAATAGTCTTGTTTGGACACATTGGTGATTTTCGCTGGAAAATTTCACGGATAGAGGTGTTGAGGAATTCAACAAGGAAGCAAACTCACTCACCATCCAAGACTGATGTAGGAGAGAGGAATTCACCTCATGCTACCATTGGAACATTCCAGTTACTTTTCAAGAATAAATTAAAAAGGATGAGGTCTAGGTTGAACACAAACATGAGCTAATGGACGAGGATAATAAAAAACTTGAAATACAAGATTGGAGTCCATATGTTGGAATCTGAGGAAAAGATACACAAGGTATTTCCAGACGGTATGGTGGTATTAGCAGTTTAAATATATACATAAGAAGGCACAATTTGATTGTGGGAAGGGCACAAAGAAATTCTTGTTCATATGGATGAGCTTTGGGAGCAGATCAAAAGAACGAATACCAAGATTAATGAGATTTCTAAGGCTATTGCATGATTTGAATTTGCTAAGAAAAAAACTAAAGCCAACAACAATCCTCCTACCTCTACATAAGACATCCTACTTATCTTAATCTTTGGGGACATGGATCATTCTATTTAACTTCGATACTGTGAAGGCTAGTTTCTCCAAGCAAACTCTGTAGCACATTATGTCAAACTCATAAATTTCAAGTGAAGTAAGTGTGGGTACTGACCAATTTCTGAGGCATTGCGTCTTTTGTGGATTCTTAACCTCCTCGATGACCTCCTTGACTTCCTTTGTGTACTCCTAAACCTCCTCAACCTCCTCCATGAACTCCTCCACTGCCTTAACCTCCTATGTGAATACCTCAACCTCCTCGACTTCTGTTACGAACTTCGTGCTGACTTCTGCAAACTCCTTAACCTTCCCAACCTGCTCTATGAACTCCTTGACCTCCTTGGCCTCCTTTTCTAACTACTTGACCTCCTCTGTGACCTCCGTGGTGACCTCTGCAAACTCCTTAACCTCCCCAACCTGCTTTATGAACTCCTTGACCTCCTTGGCCTCCTTTTCCAACTACTTGACCTCCTCTGCGACCTCCGTGGTGAACTTTGTTACCTCTACGAGCTCTAATGAGAGGGAAGGGGTGTTGGAGCTTGACCTAAATCCTCCCAAAGAAGAGTGTTGGAGCCCCTAAGAACGCCAACTATCTGTGCTTTTGGATAGGTATTGGAACCCTGCAAGCGCCAACTATCTCTGTGCACGGTTTCAGAATGGTATGCGAACTATCAAAACATAGAAAATAAGGGAAGTAAGTAAACCCTTACATAAATGCAAACAACTCACATGGTTTCTTTGATAGGGAAACAAATAGGGATCCGGTGCAAAGTGGAGTTGGGAGTATTCTAAACATATCTTACAAAAGGGAAGTAAACCCTTACATAAATGCAAACAACTCACATGGTTTCTTTGATAGGGAAACAAATAGGGATCCAATGCAAAGTGGAGTAGGGAGTATTCTAAACATATCTTACTCAAAGAAACAATATTTTGGGTGTGTATTAAGACCTAGCCCTATTGTTTTTATAGAAGTGAAGGAAACCATCATCCTCATGAACCTAGCAAGAGAAGAAGGATTGAGAAATATAAAAAAATCATGGGGATTCTAAATTGGTGATAGATTGGATGCAATGAAACAAATAGCTTGGTCTAACATCAAGTACTGAAGTGAAAATGCTTCTATTAATGTGGAGACCCAAGTTAAAATCCCTCAAGTGGGTGTGGCTTTAAATATATGAAGTATTTCTATAAAAAAGGATACAAAGAACAAATACAAAACATTTAGTTTCATGGTAGCTTGTATTTTCCATAAGATCTAAAGTGGGTGTGGCTGCAAATATATGAAGTATTTCTATAAAAAAGGATACAAAGAACAAATACAAAACATTTAGTTTCATGGTAGCTTGTATTTTCCATAAGATCTGAGGGATACCTTCTTCTTTCTTCACTTCCATAACATCTACAAAGAATTCAATTAGAATTCATTACCATATTCAAGCATGCATGCAAAAGGGACCTGAGCTCTTTATTTATGAATGTATCAAACAAAGGAGAGGAAAAAACTCTCCCTCCAAAATATATGTATCTCTAGATGATGAAGGTATTTCCTAGACTTTTGGGTTGATCCAAATCGTCATTGATGTATGAATATTTCACAGAACCCCTCTTTCAGACCAAATCTCATGTTCTCATGTAGCCTTTGATTTTATTTAGGACTTGTTTTGTTTTGTATGAATGGTGTAGAACTTATATATCACGGGTTAACAACTTTGGGTTATTGTTGTTTGTTTATGCAAGAACATACAAATTTCCATCTTGGAAACCAATCTTACTTCTTGACAAATCCATAGGGGCCTTTCTCTTTGAGTATACTCTGTTGTTTTATTCTAATAAAATGGCCATGCTATATTTTCATTGGAAAAAGTAACGTGAGAACAAACATAGTGTCCACAAGCATATGGTTGGTGGTCATATTTGTACATCACCTTAAGGCCAAAATTAGATGTTTCATTAAGGTTGCTCGGACTATTAAATTATATATCTAAAAAATCACCAAAAACATCTAGCTCAACTAACCAACGTGAAAATTAACATCAATGAACAATAGAAATAACAATTGCATCAAGATAGTGTATTTTTCATTATGGGTTGACCTCCATCTATGAATTGTTGGCTGAAGATCAACCTCAATACGCTCCCATTTGTCATTTCCTTGCTCATGCTTAATATGTTTCTCTAGCTTAGAAATGTATAGAGCGACATTAGGGAACTTATCAAACCAAGGAAATTTAAGGGAACATTGGGAACATTTGGTTGGGGTTAGTTGTCACATCACTTTTGAATCCTGTGAACAATACGATCTACTTTGGGTCAAGGTCACCCATCACCATATCTTTAGGATTGAACTGAACCGACTATAACATGTATTGTATGGCTCTATTGGATCATGATACAAGGACACCCACCAAAACCTCTAATCAAAGACATAAATGTGCCACTTCCATCTTCATAAGCCCACGAACCAAAATATGAAAGCACAATTGTAAACAAATTAAAAAACATTTACAACAAATAAACTAATTGCAATGTTATATATTTTAAAATAATACTTATGTATGGCATATCTAAGGATCAATTATAAAAATAAATGTGTTTCTTAATGCTTAAAATATAACATAATTCTTAGATTAAATTAAAGAGCATAATCTAAACAAAACATGAACATCTATGAATGAAGAATGTTGATAGTCATCGTTTTTTTTGTTGTTAAAATGAAGAATGTTGATGGTAATGGTTTTTTAATTTTGTTAAAATAAACACTGTTGATAGTAATGTCTTTTTTTTAAAGATTTGATTTAGCTAACTTTAATCATATTATATCATATGGTATTAGTGTAAATTTGTTTAATTAAATTCATTGTTGATACTTAAAATAAAAATTATAAATCATTAATACATTTTATTTATATTGCGATAGTGTTGAAGGTTAATCGTTTATATTGAAAGTTGTTTCATTGGAAACACAAATATTGAATAAACCTACTAAAGAATTAATGTGCCAAAGTGAGCCATTGACTCTAAACAAGGATTAGTTTTTACTAACTCAAGGTCATAAAAACCCAATAAATAGTATTTTTTGTTTTTCAAAGTTTATCAACTTTGTGTATGAGAAACCATATGATTGAAAAGTGCCGCATTGTGCTTTAAAAAACAAACAATAAAAACAAACAATATTAATATTAATATGGTATAACTTCCATAATAAAGTAGGATTATCAACCAAAATTATTAGTTTTGAGTAGAAGACAATTTTTAGTTTTGTGTATTTTAGGAATAAGAGATTTTAATATAATTTTGAATTTTTAAATTATGTGTTTTTATTTAATAAATAATATAGATGAAAGTGAAAAATGTTTAAAAAGAAATTTGGGTTACAACCTCCTCGTCCTCCTTTGCCAACTACTTGAACTCCTTGTTGATGATGATGATGATGGCGATGATGATGATGATGATGATGATGATGACGACGACGATGACGATGATGATGGATGATGATATTGTTGTTGTTGTTGATGATGAAAATGACGACGACGACGATGATGATGATGTTGATGACGACGATTATGACAACGATGAAGATGACAACGACGACGATGACGACGACGATGATGTTGATGACGATGATGATGATGATGACGATGACGACGATGACGAAGACGACAATGATGATGATCATGCCGATGATGATGATGACGATGATGGATGATGATGATGATGATGATGACGAACATGATGATGACGATGTTGATGAAGATGATGATGATGATGATGATGGATGAAGATGATGTTGATGAAGACGACGATGATGATTATGGATGATGGTGATGATGGTGATGAAGATAGATGATGATGATGATGATGATGATGGATGATGATGATGAACACGATGATGATGATGATGAAGATGACGACGACGACGACGATGATGGATGATGATGTTGATGACGACGATGACGACGACGAAGACGATGGTGATGGCGATGATGATGATGATGATGATGATGATGATGATGACGATGATGGATGATGATGTTGATGATGCTGATGAAGTTGATGTTGATGATAATGATGATGATGATGATGATGAAGTTAATGTTGTTGATGACGTTGATGATGATGAGGAGGAGGACGACGACGATGATGTTGATGATGATGATGAAGACAACGACGACGACAATGATGACGATGACGATGATACAGATGATGATACTGATGCTAATGCTGATGTTGATGATGGATGATGATGACGTAGACGACGACAACGACGACGACGACGACGACGACGATGTCGATGGATGATGATGATGATGATGAACATGATGATGATGACGGATGATGATGTTGATGATGAACATGATGATGACAATGATGAAGATGATGATGATGATGATGATGATGATGAAGACGACGACGACGACGATGAAGACAAAGATGATGATCATGATGATGCTGATGAAGATGAAGATGATGAAGATGATGATGATGACGATGATGATGACGATGATGAAGATGAAGACAATGACGATGATGACGATGACGATGATGACGACGATGATGATGATGATGAAGTTGTTGTTGATGATGATGAACATGATGATGAAGATGATGATGAAGACGACGACGACGACGACGACGACGATGACAACGATGATGAAAACAATGAAAATCAACATGATGATGATGATGACAATGATGAAGATGAAAATGACGACGATGATGGTGATGATGTTGACGACGATGAAGATTATTTTAGCCTCATCTGTTCTCCTATCTGTAAATATATGATCTCATTAATGTTAGTAACTCTTTTAAAGAAAAATAAGATAAAATAATAGGTCTAATTAAATATTTACCTTTCAACAGATTTTATCATCTTCTTCATCCGGATCATCAGATCTAGAGTCAACATTGTAAGGATTGGCCATATCATCATCGTCATCTAAGTCAGTGATGATAATCATGTCATCGTTGATATATTATTCATGGGCATTGTTTGCTACATCATCTGATTCAACTAATTCTTGGACATATTCTGCTGGATCATCATGATCATCTAACTCATCATGTTGATCATGCTCTTCATCATCGTCTTCTTCTTCTAGAGTACCCTCTTCATTACCTTCATCTAGGTTATACTTTACTAGCCTTCCCATTGGATCGTATCTCACAACAAATGATGAGCCCACTTTACTTGGAAACTCCGAGTAAAATACCTGTTCACATTGGCCTGGAAGAACATAGGGCTCCGTTCTTGGCTCAAACAACCTTGTATTTACCATGGTAAATCCATTATCCTGTTCAATAATAGTTCTATTAGGATCACGTTGATTCAATCGTAACCACCATTTGACAACGAATAGAACTACCTTGAAGGATTTAAAGTCACATTGTAGAATATCTTCCAAATACCCATAATATCGATTTTTTGGAGAGTTTTGGATGTCTGCCACTTCTAGATGAAACATTGGTCACCTCAAAGGTTGCAGATATCCCATAATTTGATGTTTTCTTTGTTTCATCCAATTTTTTGATGCGATATCTACAACCATTGCAGACCATAGCCTTATGGTGTTTTACCTGCAATAAGCAATACATACAAAGATTACATAACGATTCAATATTTATGATTAACTGCATGTCTATGCAACCATACATGGAAAAGAACAACACGTATATCAAAATGTAATTTGCAAAATAACAGATTTAGAGTGATTGATTAATATGCTTGTCTGCTTATCTTTTAAACCAGAAGCTAAATCGATTCCCCTTTCTGTAATATTTGTATCTCCATTACAATGTGTTGCTTTTACCAATGAAGCCACACCTTCCCATGATATTCCATGACCCGATTGTTCACATCGTTCAATCCATACATTCATCCATTCAATATTGTTTGCGATGTATAAATGAATTGCATCCCACTCTTGACCAACTGCTTAATGACAATAAACATTAAAATTCAAGACAAATGTAAATTTTTTGAACAAAGTATATGCTCTTAATTGATGCAATAAATTGAATATGCAATTAGAATATGTATGATATAATTAACAGCCACTAGCTAATAATTAACTTTCACCTTTCTCGATCTACCTTTCCCCTTCAGGTACTCCCCTTCAAAATTGTTATTGGAGTCCGGATCACAAATGCGACGTAAATTGAGCTTTAACGCTAACTTAGGAAGATATTCACTAACATACAACATGTTTTGGTATACCATATATATCCTTACATCACAGAACCCCTAGTACATGCTTGTTGTCTCACCAAACCCTTCATAAATTTCAAGTGTCTCTCAACCATCCACATGGACCTTGAGTGCACAGGTCCACACAATTCAATCTCCTCAACTTGGTGTATGAGGTAGTGTTCTCGTGCATTCAAAAAGTGCCGAAGGTAGATGCTTATGCATTTCACACATGAGACGAGGAATTTCTCTCCTCCAATACTCTATATCTTTTCTATGGATTTCTTTAGACGTCAACCATCTACAAGTGACGCAAACCAATAACGATAATTAACAAAAAAAAACATTAAATTACATAACATGAATTAGTGCACAAAAAACAAATATAAATTATACGAAGAATTAAAGAAACACTAAGCACAAACAACTAATCGCTAGATACCTCATGTATTTCCCAAGATTATATATAATTTGTTTGACATTGTTGTTGAAGTTATCCGAGAGAGAGAGAGGTAAAACATACTGTATCAATATACAAACCATGCCGTTTTTTAAACAAAGAGTATACAAACAAGAAAACAAATTTATGCAATAAAATGATTTTTTTATATATGGACATAACAATAATAATTACCTTGACGAAAACGTGCCAATCATGCATTTTGACCCCCGCAAAATCACCTTTTTTTGTTATGATATTCTTCGAGTTTGCACAAAATCCAATGGGAAATTTAATTTTCCACATACTTCTTTAACAACATTACTTTTCTACTCCGTAAACATCCATGGAATTGAGTTTATATTAATTTGGTCTCCATTACTATGAAAATGAATGACGTATTTCATTGCATGGTTTCTTTCTTGAATGTCTTTGCAAGCTTTCACAATTTTATCTTTCTCACTCCTTAGCTCTAGTAGTCACCATAATGTTTCAGTCACATTCTTTCCAATATGCATTGTATCAAACAGATGAGCAATTTGTGTGCTCATAGTAGGGCAACTTGTTGAATTGTATAGGATAATTTTCATTCATCGTGAAAGCCCATTAATGCCTTCATGATCATGAAGGACATCATGAATATTAGTTTATAAATAAATCACAGAAATCAACTATGGCCCTATAGTAAACAATCACAATAAAAACTAAAATACATAACAATTCATATACGATGCTCCATACGTACCAGCTTGACGATTTCTATTGTATTTCATCTTCCAAAGGTGAGGTGTCATTCTCCGTGGTTTTAATGCAGTCTCTTGCTTCCCATTGAAAATAATTTTTTTTTTTTCCAGTTGTTCTATACTAGTTATTCTTAGCGAGAAAATGCCTATACTCATCAAACACCTCCTTTTTTAAGCTTTTTGAGCAACGAGATTTGATCTTAGGACCACAAACCGGACATGCAAATTTACCCTTTGTCTGAAGACCTATATTATATAGATATGGAATATCTATGTCAATTATATTTATATATAAACTATATTAACTACTTCATATAATTAAATGCAATTAAAGTGGAACTTAAAAATACAAACCACAAAAAATGGGTTAACCCTGGGGCATCGTATATTGTCCATACAACAATTGTATGGAATTGAAATTTCCTTTGTCGTATTGGTCTAGATATGTCATACATAGTGATGCCATTCCATAACTTCAGTAGCTCGTCTATAAGAGGTTCGATAGATACATTCATATCTTTGACTTGGAACTTATTTGATTGATTTGAAGTACATATAAAATATATAATTATGAGAACCATTAAGATATATAAACCATGCACAAGAGTAAAATAAAAAATATATATATGACATTAGGAAACATAATACGACAAATGAGATGCCACAACTACATTAGAAATAAAACAGTTGTAAACACAAAATACATGGAATAATCATTGACAACATTATGTGCTCCCTCTTTATTAACAACCATGGAGGAATGTTATTGTTGATAACAAAAACAGGCCACACAGTGTAAATGGGTTTCATTTGTGCAAATGGATTAACACCATATGTTACTAAAGAAATCCTAAGATTACGGGGTTCTTCTTTAAAGTGATGCCACTTTTCCTCCATATCTCTAAATGTAGAACCATCTGCATGCATCTGAATAACATCATCTTGACTTCTGTTCCTGGCATGGTAATCCATAAATTGCGCTATGTTATTGCACCTGAACAGTCGTTGTAAGCGTGGAATGATGAGAATATAACGAAAAACCTTGTGATGCACCTTTTTTGTTACTTGATATGTTCGATATCTACTTATATGACATTTCAGACATTCTGTTGCAAATTCATGCTGATTATAATATATAACATGGTCATCGGGGCATCCATGAATGGCTATATAATGCATTCCAATCTCTTTCATGATGGAAGATAAATCTTGATATGTGCGAGGTAAAATATTTGATGGTGGTAACAAAAATTTAGCTATCAAGCCACATCAAATAAAAATAAAAATAAAGTTAATATAATATATAAATAATATTAACGAAACACACTTCATCCGTATTAATTTGAATTATGAATTAACAGTACAATTATTAGAGAAATAAAGATAAACTTTATCACGATCCTATATATGTGATAGATTATTTTACATACCTTGGCATCCATGTGATTGATATGTTTGAAAGACCATTCATAACCTTCAAGTTCATTATCAACAATACAGTAGAGAGAATATTTGTTTTGGAGCTTTCATAAAGGGGTTCATATGCCTTATCGAGAAGAGGTATATTGTGAACATCATCAAAGTCATCAATATTTTCATTATCATAGTCATCGTCATCATCCATCCTAACATTAAATGAATCATGGATCAATGTATTTGTACCATCATCTTCAACTACGTCATCCGTATGATCATCTTCTTCAATATGATCAATCACTTGTTCTCCATTAAACATAGACGCTCCATGATCCTCCGGTACTTGTTCTGAAAGCACTTCCTCTGGACGATATGCCGTAGGATGTCTTTCCTTTATAAATACATGAATACATCAATAGTTAATAGTTAATATAGGAAATATTAAAATAATACATACATTTAGCAAAGCAAAAAATTTAAAAAACTTTATAACACTAAACCTACAAATGGACGATATTAATTCCCCCCCTCAGTGTGTCCATGTTCCCCACAATGTTTTGTGGTTGTTGTGATCAATATTCTTCTCCTCTTAAATCCCCTGCATTGACTACATGGACAATAACATTTCCTATCACCCCTTCGTTTCGCTGCATCCCATAGTCTAGCAAGCAATTGCCGAATTTTCTTCATTTGGATCAGGAATATTGCTATTTGACATTTTGTCACAAACTTCGTAAATGAATACTATTGACAATCTTAAACAATCAAGTTCCAAGCATCACAATTTTCTCAAACGGTGGTTTGTCGAAGAATAAAAAAATTCTTGCAAACTGTCTGTCGAAGAAAAAAAAAAACCCCAAACCGACCGTCGAAGAATAAAACAATTCCTCAAACCATCCGTCGAGGAATAAATAATTTCCTCAAACCATCTGCCGCTTCTATAGCAAACATGTCGGAATATTTAAAAATGTTTATATTTATAATTTCACAGCCGTTGAATATTCAACGATATGAACCTAGTTATCGTTGGAAATATGCCTTTGCACAATTTTAAAAAAAAAGCGTGTGCTCATCGAAAGTTCGACGACCATCCCTTCACTATTCGTCGCAAATCCGACGAACCTCCCTTCACATTTCGTTGCAAATCCGACGAACCTCCATTCACGTTTCGTCTCAAATCCGACGAACTAATGTCGAGTAACCGACAATAAAACTCGTCAAAAAATCTACGAGGATGGAAGTTGAAAAACCGACGATGTTGCAAGACAAAAAAAAGAAATTGGAAGGTACAATACTTTTCATCATTGCAATTGGACAAAAAACGTACTTTATGTCGGATGTTGTCAGATTTTGGGCTCAAATCTTGTCGTGATATATTAATTATGTTACATGTTTTCTTATTAGAATGGGAGTCATGAACATGAGTTGAGTATTGAGGCCCTGGAGAGAATTTGCCATCGCTTGGATGAATATAATTCAAATGAGATGAAAAGGCGCAAAGACACATCTAGACGGAAAACACTAGTGGTGCATACAATGATTGTGCCAATGAAGTAAGTGAAAAAATATCTTTATTAGCCATTTTAATATCAAAATTGTTGTTTTCATATTTTGTAGTGTTAAATATGATCTAAGTTAATGTTAGGATTGTGAATCTAACAATTAGTAAAATAAGGTATATCCAATTTGGGTACCACACAAAAAGCATTGGTGGACATAAATAATTATTGTTAAAAACAAAGAAGGTTGGTAAGTAGGAATGCACATTGTTAAAAATGTTGTAGGGCAATTTGATTTTAATTTATTGTTGTGATGAAGTTTTGGTTCAAAATTGGTATATACCTACAATATACACTAGTGTATGTACCTAATAACACTACAAAATATACATTGGTGTATATTTAATATTGTAACTAGGTATATACACTAGTGTATATTCTAGTATCTACACTAGTGTAGATATATATGCTAAGGTATATTTTACAATCTACACTATAATATATCTACTCTAATATACATTATTATACACCAATGTATATACCTAGATATATACACTAAGTTATATTTAGAATCTACACTGTAATATATATACTCCAATATACATTATTATATACCACTAAATATTTTGAGGATTTAATAAGGATTTTGCATATACTTAGCTATGTGGAAATTTATATTATATAGACTTATGGAATTTAAGATATTTTATTTATATCTAACAAGTAAAATTTTATACTTTTAATTATTTGTGAATTAGTAATACACGTGAATTGTTCATTATACTTCCTCAATCCCCAATAACAAGATAATTTAATAAATTCATTTAGGGGCTCAACATCTCACCTATTAGGAATTGAATTGGGCCAGCAGAGGTAACAATCATTCCTCCCAACCACCCAAGCATAGGTGCATACACTAATGTATATACCTAGTTAATATAGTATATACACTAGTGTATATACCTAGTTACAATACAATATATACATTAGTGTATATACGGTACTGTAACTAGGTGTATACACCATTGGATGTACTACTGTACTGTAACTAGTATTTACACAAGTGTATATACCTAGATATATACACTAAGGCATATTTTAGAATCTACAATGTAATATATATACTGCAATATACCACTAAATGTTTTGAGGATTTAATAAGGATTTTGCATTTACTTAGTGTATATTCTAGTATCTAGACTAGTGTGTATATATATATATATATATAGTATAAACAATATAGTATACATACTAGTGCATACACTAGTGTATATTCTAGTATATAAACTAGTGTATATACTAGTATATATAGTATATAATTTAGTGTATATTTCTAGGTATACACACCAGTGTATATTTTAATATATGCACTAGTGTATATACTAGAATATACATTAATGTATATTTTAGTATCTACACTATAATATATATACTACAATATACATTGGTATATCACTACATATTTTGAGGATTTAATAAGGATTTTGCATGTACTTAGATTTATGGAAACTTATAGTATATAGAATTATGGAAATTAAGGTCTTTGGTTTATATTTAAAAACTAAAATATTATACTTTTAATTAATTGTAAAATAGTTAAATATATGTGAGGTGTTTGTTATACTTCCTCAATCCCCAATAACAAGAGAATTTAATAAATTCATTTAGGGGCTCAACACGTCACTTACTTGGAATTGAATTGGGCAATGAATGTAACAATCTTTCCTCCCAACCACCCAAGCACCAATGCATACACTAATGTGGATACTAGAATATACACTAGTGTATATACTTACATACAATACAATATATACACTAGTGTATACACCACTGGATGCACTACCATCTTATAACTAGTATATGCACAAGTGTATATACTAGAATATGTACACTAGTATATGCACTAGTGTATATATAGTATATACAATATATACTATGTACTATATATATTGTATATACTATATAGGTGAAAATTTATAGTATATAGACTTATGTAAGTTAAGATATTTTATTTATATTTAACAAGTAAAGTTTTATACTTTTAATTATTTGTAAATTAGTTATATATGCGAGGTGTTCATTATACTTCCTTAACCCCTAATAATAAGATAATTTAATAAATTCATTTAGGGGATTAACTGTTGAATTTGTGAACCATTGTTCTACAGAAAAATGAAAGCAATTGGGAAGTAGAATTATGCAGTGGAATATCAAAGACAATGTACACTGAACAAGACAAATTTGAGACAAATATGATAAGAATTGATCAGTTAATTACAACATTAATCTTCTTTCATTCAATGAATAATACAATGATTATACAATAAATAGAATTCGAATGCCATGGATATGATTCGAATCTACCATCTCAAGATGACTGAATAACTAACTAAAGTTGAATGGATAGCTAACTAGGTGTGTCTAAATCACTGTCGGAGCTCACTAGTCTAACTTCTCATGTCTAAATCAGTCTACAATCAGTTAAACTAGTTAAACTAGTTAAACTAATGAGGTAGGTGGAAAAAGGTGCCACTTCCCCATGAAGCCATGCAAAAATGGCGCTAGACTAACTAAGAGTGATCTAATTGATTGTAACTAGAGGTTGACTCAACATAATTGCCTACCTACCACAACCAACTGATGGAGGCTGTTGGTGGCACTCAGAGTGGATCCTATAATGTAGGGATTGGTATTAGAGGCACATAAAAACATGCATGAACATGTAGTAAGTGGCAGTTAACCTCTATATGTGTTCCCCACACTATTACACAGTAATAATGTCTCCCTAAGTTAGGCAAGATGATCAATTAGACTATATATGGTCAAAAGAGGATTAAATAATCCTAACATCAACATGACGCTTACTAGGAATTGAATTGGGGAAACAAAGGTAACAATCATTCCTCCCAGCCACCCAAGCAATGGTGCATAAACGAGCTCAACATGTCACTTAATAGGAATTGAATTGGGGCAATGAAGGTAACAATCATTCCTCCCAACCACCCAAGCACTAAGGCATACACTAGTGTGGATACTAGAATATACACTAGTGTATATACCTAGTTACAATACAATATATACACTAGTGTATATACTGTACTGTAACTAGGTATATACACTACTGTATACACCAATGAATGCACTATTGTAATGTAACTAGTATATACACATGTATATACACAAGTGTATATACTGGAATATACACTAGTATATGCACTAGTGTATATTATATTATATATACTATATACACTAGTGCATATACTAGTGTATATTCAATTGTATATACTAGTATATACACTAGTGCATATACTTGAATATACATCAATGTATATACACTAGTGTATATACTAAAATATACATCAACACATATACCTAGATATATACACTTATTCATATTTTAGTATCTACAATGTATTATATATATATACTGTAATATAGATTGGTATATACCACTATATAATAATTAATGTATTGTTGAAAATCCAAGCACAAGTGAAGAAATGTTTAATAAATTTTGAGCATTTTCAGCACCAATTGAAATAATAATACGGGCTGGTTGCACTTAATTAGATTTAATGAGAATAATCTAGTGTTTTGTAATTGCTTGAGTGCTACAAGTGTTTTGAGCTAGATAAGATCATTAATTTATTAGTTTTCTTGTCTTTGATTGCTAACAAATTGCCTCATGTATTTTTGTTTTGTTCTCTCTCTCTCTCTCTCTCTCTCTCTCTCTCTCTCTCTCTATATATATATATATATATATATATATATATATATANAAAGAACACCAAAATACCTCTAAAAGAAAAACAGATTGATTTACAAAATAAAAATTAAAATAACGTTTGAATAAAGCATGCTAGATTCCTAAATAGTAAAAAAAGACATATATTTGCAATTCCTACTACATTAATGGATACAAAAATATGCATAACCATGTATATAGATAGAGAGGTTTATTTGAATAATTTGGAACAAATGTAAAAAAAAATTAAAATACAACATCGACCACTTTAAAACTTGATAATGCTCAAGATTTGAACTTAACACATTTGATGGTGTTTAACCTATTCACACTAAAAATAATATGATAGTTAATCCTATTATTGTGAGTAGAAACTACAAATTAGAAATTTCAAAGTAACTATTGTGTCATCTTTGGATGTCACATGAAAGTAATAAATTGAATGAGTTGAATGTAATTCCACATCGGAGTATTATTTCATTCTAATAATAATATTGCAAGTTATGTTTGAGCTTGATATTACATTATGACAATTTCAAAGTAAACAAAGAATTAATTTAAGATCCATATATCAAATTTAACATCATCATATTTCGAGTATTAGAAATCAAAATCGATAAATTGTCATATCAACTAACACATCAATGGCATGCACAATACCAATTTACATCAACCCCAAGGTTTTGACAAATATGTTCAATTTGAAGGAGTGATGCCCTCATCCTAGAAAAAAAATGAAGTGTATAGTGGAAAAGATTGCATTTAGATGCATTCAACATAGATACTTTACGATGTATATATAGAATAAATTGTTCATATTGACAAATCTCATCGAAAGCCCAACGAAATTGAGCACATGTATTTTCAGTGATTTTGCATGAAGAAAACAATGTAGTATAAAACTCATTCATTAAAAATACATATTATAATGAATAGAATATGGGTAAAGAAATTATTAAATACAATATTCAAAAGAAATTTACACACACCCATATCTTCTTAATTTGTCTCGATCTTTAAATTTGCAGCCAGATGTATGGCACATGCAACACCATTTTAGATCAACGGTTACTTTAAGGCCCATGTCCCTTTGTCTTTTTAACCATTCTCTCCGAAGCTTCCGAACAACCTCTCTTTGACAAACATGTAGGAAATCATCAACTATTTCCTTAATCTTTAATAAAAATTCAAGAATATCGTCAAATAAGCGACATTGAACACCATTTTGTTTATTGAGCTTATTTTTGAAGTAGGAAAGGAAGTATTCTTGCTGCCTTATATCATCGAGAACAAAGAAATTTTTTGAAGTATCCGCATTATCCATTACTATAGAGGAAAAAAATGATTTTTTGCTATTAGTATATATGAGAAATATTCTCATTTTTGGAAATAAGTAATGAAAATCATTAATACAAGAAATGCATGAATAAATCATGCTAATTTGATAACTTATAAGAAATAACAATATATTTGCAATTCATGCAACTTAATTGGATACAACAATACACATACCTACATGTAATTTCAAAGGCTAACATGCATCATTTCAAATTGGAACAAATGTTAAAGAAATGTTTTCAATAAAGAGTTTCAATACCAAATAAAATGAAATTATTTTCATAACATTAATATGTACATGAATTTGAAAACTCATGTGGGAATTAGTATAATTAGTTCAAAAAATTGGTAGATAAATAGTTGGAACAAGTAGCAAAGGAATAATTTGTACTAAAAAAAGACAGTTTATAATCTTTCAAAATATCCCATGTAAATATGACGAACATCAATCATCAACCTATTTTATTGAACAAGTCATGCTTTCTTATTATATCTATTTCCCTCATGAGCTTCACACTTGTATTATAAGTTTGGCCTCACTTCATGTAGGGGAGACAAAAAAATGTCAAATTAAAAATCCCCCTGCACTAAATCATCAACCAATTTAAAAATGATGTCACAATATGAAAAGAACATACATTACTACACTATGTAATACATTTAGTAACCATCATTATACTGCCAATATAAATAATGTTTAGGACATAATTTCAAGAAGAAGTTTATTAAGAGGTGTAGGATTTATGATGCCATGGCATTTTGACAAGTAGACATAACTGGTTGAAAAAATGTCTTGAGCCTATTTAAAATATTTTAAATCTATTCACTTTTTTGTCAAATATTCTCACCTTTGAACAAATAATGTCATATGTTTAAGTCCAAAATTAATGGCATTGTTGGACCTTCCTTTGGTTCCAAAAAATTAGTTGCAATAACTAGGTATGACAACGGTCTTTGTTGCGGTAGTTTGCATGTATCGTTCACTTCTACATCTACTGTGACTGTATCAAGCGCTAAAAATGAGGTACCCGTGACAATATTCTCATGCAATAATCGAGGTCGATAGCTCTGAACAAATTGAGATGTTGATTCCTCAAATATAACAATAATTACCGAAATAATTTTAAAATAGCAATTAAGCCCATTGAAATAATCAAAACTACCTTAGTTAATGTAAATTAACAAATAGCATCAGATCTCCATACCTCTATTGTAGGAGCTAAATGTTGCACTAAATTTGACCTATGTTCCACACTTCCTTGATGTCTAGAAGAAATCTCCATTTTCTCATTTATGGTTTTCTTTTTGGTATGCAACAGTTCGACATGTTTGAAGTGTGATGTAATAACATAATTTGATTGGCCATGATGTCGTGAACGTCCTTGACCAACAGACTCCTTTGCTGTAAAAATGACCAAGAAAGTTTTCTCACTATGACCATAGGTACATTTAAAAAAAATGTGCTTGAAATTAATTACAATACCTATACAAGCCTCATTATTATGTTGTAGTGGGTTGAATTTATATTCCACTTCCATTTCTGTTATTGAATTATCAACCAACAATGAGGAAGCTTCGACGACACTATCATGAAATAATCAAAGTCGACAAGGTGGAATAGACTGAGAAGTGCATCCCTCATCTGTAACAATAATCACCAAAATAATTAGACTATGACATTGGCTTGAATCATATACCTTGCTTCAAATGAACCAAAACTTAATATTATATTCAAATACCTCTATTGTATGGAATAGAACGATTCACTATATGTGGTCTATGCTCAACATTTATTTTTTTTGAGAAAAATCTCCATTTGTTCATCCATGTTTTTAGTTTTTGCGTGAACTTGTCCAACTCTTTGAAAGTCCATTGCATCTTTTCTTGGATGCAATGGTTGGCCACATCACCTTTTTTTATTGAGCGGGCTCAAAAAATATGGTGTCTCTGTTTAGTGATCTTAGATGGAGTTATACAACAATTAAACATTTTATTGCACTCTTGACCTACATTGTATACCGGGGTGTTAAGCGTACGTGCATGCTCCAAACTAGCAGGTTTAATATCTAATAAGCACCTTAGTGTTTGATGAGTTGATGACATAAGAAATTTCATTTCATCGGCCTCAAACATGGCATTGTTTGGTCTTATAGTTGTAAAATCTATGTGATATGAGAAATCACCATTAGGAGAATCAAATATTGGTGGAATCTCTTTTTGGATTTATGGACTGAGAACAACTATTTCATTTAAATAAACTTGAAATCTAGGCCTCTCAACAACACTATAAACATTTGGTGATACATGCTCATTGAATTTTTTTCCTACCACCATGCCAACCTTTAAGACATGCTTACAAACATTTCCATTCCTTGCCCAATCACAATTAATCAAACCCTGTATATATGACCTTGTGCCAAGTATAATGAGTATTCTTGTTTTGGGTACAAACCCAATATTCATTGGTATTTATCATATCATAAACACATTCTTCATCTCATATTTCATATGCTTTGCACTAGAATCTAGCCAGTTGTTCTTGGGATTTTCTAGGTCGTATAATACCAACTTCAGTTAAACACTGCATATGAATGTAATAAGGTTCAAAATTTTCCAACAACTAATGAATTAACCAGTCAACCCGCCTATGGCATGCATTATTCTTCGCATCAAGATACCTTTGCTTTAAGTAGCTATGGTATGACTCAATCATATTATTTTTGTCTTGATTTGAATGTGGAAACTTTCTAAAATATTTCGCCCACAGATAAAATAGTGACAAACTAGTAAATAAAATATTTGTGACAAACTAGTAAATAAAATATTTGTGACAGACAATATAACAATGACACAAAGCTACACCGCTTACAAATTTTGTTGTTCTCTAGCTAGGCCGTTTTGAAATAATTCAAAAACTTTTCTTGATCTTTGAACTCATCAAAGATCCGTGTAATCGCTTTTTTTATTGAGTTGTCATCCATACATGAATGCAAGATTTATCCTAAAGCTCAAAAAATTGAGACTTTATTTTCCTTTCAATTTACTTTTCTTAAAACATTCTTCATCCATGCACGTCGAACATGCCATACACACAATAATATTGATGAATCAATTAAAAACCTGAAACATAATTACACTAAAAGATATTAATATATGGATATATGTAATGAAACATTCTTCTTATCCCCCCTCTCCTCTAGAAATAATTAATCAACTCACCTTAAATCCTCAATCTCAGACGCAATATCATCTGTAATAAAAGCATGAACATGTTAATTTGGACGCTCTTTCATTCCTTGGTTAAATAATGCTGATAAACATTTTTTAATATCCTCTATTGTATTACGTGAGGAAATAACCCAAGCTATCAGGACACCATTATGGTGTTTGTTGAAAACCATCAATGTATAAGGTTGATACTTCATTCAAATAAAGACACGATTATATTCTGTAAAGTCCACATTCAAGAAATCATTTTAATAACTATAATTCAACGAGATTCACGAGATATGTACTCACCCCATATTTGTTTGTGCTAAATGTGGATTCCATGGATGTAACATTATTGTGGGAGTATTTCACCATTATTGAGTGCATCCAACTATTTTGTATACCAATGATAAATGGAACATTTTGCACAACATCTTGTTGTTGGTAGAAAAAAAACTTATCTGAATATTGATTGTACTAGCAATCCACGCTAGTTGGATCACTTTGGGCCTTTACATATTCTTTCCTTTTTAGATCAATGTACATGTTTAAAATATCTTGTCTTGTTATTAAGGGGTCTCGAGTTGTCCCTATGAACAACTGACTGCATTGATGCTCCACATCGTAAGTGAATTTATCCCATATCATTGAGGCGTTAAAACCAACTTGAACCATCTATTTCACACTACCTCGTAGATTATCTGTAATATGTGGTGCATAATTGAAAGTATGAGGCCTTCCAACTACATCCTTTCCATGACACACAACACCATATTTTTCAATATGTCTACACATTGTATATGTAATAACAACATCATCTGGTCTCATGCAAAGTCGACGCACGATGAAGTGGCATTGGCAACCAACTTTAATGCTTTGATGCGAAGTGCGCTTTTTTTTTCTAGTCTCAAGTGTATTCATTGTAAGAATATCCCTTTGGACTTTACGAGTGGACTTCGGACCATGTGCACACCAATACCTATTACATATAGTTTCAATTATTTGAAGATATAGATGCATGGTTTTATTAATGAAATCGAATGATAAGTTAACAAAATATCTAAGCATGTATCACACAATCAATTATGAGTAATTATAAATAATCACATAGTATACTCCAAATACGTGTCAATATGTTTTTTTTTATCTCATCAAGTTTTTGGGTTCGTCGAGTATGAACAACAAACTGAGTAGGAGCGGGTTCTCTTGCTTGTTGTATCTTATAAAATCATGGAGTCTACAATATGGAATAATCACGACTTGGTCCCCCCATATTTCTGTCCATGTCAAATATTCAACAAAAAACTCTACCATATCTTTTGAATATTCAACCTCCAACTCATTTATCTCCTCCCACTTTCCCATTCTAACACCTCTACACAATCACTTACAGAAATAAAATCTTTATAGAGTATTCTAATATAGCTTAGAAATAATCAGTTAAAAAGTAGATAAATATGACTTAGCTATACGATACATTGTGATGAATTGATCCAATGGAATATCCATGGCAGTTTACATATCATCCCTTGAGTAGTCCTATGTTGACAAAAGTAGGTGACAAAACTATTTTAGGTGATATTAAATGCCATAAGGTATAATTGATTAGTAATCGTTACAAATTAAGATCACCAATATATTCCAGGGTAATTGAGGGAGTAGACATTTCCTTAGCAACAAAATGACTATCCATAGCATGTATAGTAGGTTTGAACCTACAAAAACAACTCTTAATATTTAATGAAAAATGAAAGTAAAAGAATACGTGTTTATGGAATCAAGAACCCACCCACCAAATAATATTATCCACCAAAATGAAGTAAAAGATTGAGAACGAATATTGAGCCTATGTTTTAATTTTTTTTTACTCTATTGAAGGGGAACCCTATGAAATAAATAATCCCATAGAATTAGACAAAATACTCGAGAAATGTGACATCATTTTTCAAGACATACCTTGTGGCCTCCCTCTATAATGATCTACATATTATATCATAAATCTCATCCGTAGGTCTCCAGTTAAAATTAAAACTTACAAGCATTCTCACTTATGGAAAACAACAGTTAAATGTTTGGTTTAATAATTATTAGGCTATGACACAATAACCTTAAGGAAGAGTCTAACATGAAACACTAGTCATATTTATAAGGAAAAAATATGAATCTTATAGAATTTGCATCGACTATCAAGCATTATATAATTTTTTTTAGACAAAAATAGATATATTTATAAGCAGTGATGTAACCACTGAAGAGTAACCACATAATATGGGTGCCCTTAAGGGAGCAGAAATCAGAAAAACAAAACATCAATCCATATAGTTCGGATTGTTACATTTTGAAGTTTGCAGAAAGAAAACTAGATGCTAGATAACTATGCACAACTATGCTTAGAAAAGGGATGGAAAACAAAATTCAGAGACTTCAAGGATTAATATACTTTTTCGTCATGATGGGAAGAGGAACCTGGTCCTGCTGTAGATTCAAGATTTACAACCTTGAGTTCCAAATTTTCCAGCTTAATTTCTGTTGATGTATTTGTAACTTCGAAATGTATTCACTTGTATATCTTATGTATTGTACCTCGATGTTTCTATCAGGAAGTATCTGTAATGTAATTAAGTCATATCATGCCCTGATGTTCCTATTGGGAGATTCAATAATGTAAACAAGTCATGTAAAGTCGTAGAGTGTAACCCTCCTTATTGATCAAGGGTTAAAGTCCCTGTAGTTGTGGGGCCCTAGGGTTATTAGAATCTCCTAGAGAAGTCGGCCCTAGTGATTTATTGTCAAGTTGGGAATTAGTATAAATAGAGAGTGAGCCTCTTTATTTAACACACATTCACTCACACTAAGTTCATGCATAAATGATAGAGAAAGAAGAAGCTGGGACAAGAGAGAGAGAGACTGCTGTTATCGGGAGACCATCTTTATATCTTTGGGTTTTACTTTTGGTGTTGATTCTATCTCTGAGGAAGTTGCGGGGTTTTCTCCTTTATGGGTTCCTCGAGGAAAATATTTGTGTTCATTGTCTCTTGTGATTGATTGACGTGCTTGTTATTCTCTCTGATAACATCCTAAGATCATATAGCTTAAATGTTAAAAATCTAACATGGTATCAGGGCTAACCTGAGAAGAAGACACTATGCAGCTGCTAAAGCTAGGGCTTCCTACTTTTTGGATCTCTCTCCACAAATTTTCAGCAAAAGAAGGCTAGGCTAAATCTCCTCTCTAGGGTGCATCTTTCTGTCGAAGCATAATCTAATTCTGAGCATTTTCAGTTTTTGACTCGACACTACTGCGGGAAATTAGGGCTTTCCACAGAAGTGGAATTTTTGAGTGAGCCATGGCTTGGATTGATATCCTCCCCAAAATCGAAGTTTAGAGATAAATATCAAATTTTTTGGTTGGGTAGAACTCCGAGAAAGTCAAACTCTAATCTGCTCCTGAACCAAAAAACCAGCTTTGCAAAAATCCAGCTCCAGATCCAGTTTCAACATCTTAACCTGGTAAGATCTAAATCTTTTGCATTTCCATTTGAGGTTCTCTATTAAGATGTCTCATAATACCAAGCTTGATGAAAATCTTAAGGGAGCTGATAACTTTTGAGCTTGGAAGTATAGGACCTCCCTGGTCCTGGAAGAAAATGAGTTGGACTCTTACATTAATGAAGAGGTTCCAGTTCCATAGGGAGATGAGGCTAAGGCCTTACACAAAAATAAATTGGTCATGGATAAGAGGATTATTGCTGATTCAATCCAAGGATCATCTCATACCTCAGGTGTCCTATCTAAAGACACCTAAAGAGATGTTTGATGGCCTACCAAGTTATTTGAAGGGAAGAACTGAAACTAGAAGATGACTCTGAGAAACCAATTGAAGAATGTAAAGATCCAGAATGAAAAGACCATCCAATATTACTTTACAAGGGTCTCTCAGATCAAGGAACAACTTGAAGTTGTAGATGAAGATGTAGAGAATGCAGAAATTGTGATGACCACCTTGAATGGTCTCCCTAGGGCATGGGACTCTTTCATTCAAGGGATCTGTGCTAGAAAGAAGCTAGTCAAGTTTCGCAGACTGTGGGAGGAATGCTCATAAGAAGAAGCTCGAATATTAGATCGAGATGAAAATATGGGAAGTGAAGATCAAGCTCTCATAGTACAATCCAAGAAAAGCAAAACAAACCATCATAGAGGTAATCACTCTCTCTAGAAGAAAAAAACTAGAAAATCTAACAAAGATTTGTCTAAGTTCATTTGTTATACATGTGATGAAAGAAGACACCTTGCAAGAGATTGTCCTAGAAATAAAGACATATCTCACAAAAGGAAGGGAAGTAAGAAAAGACATCATGCTCATGCTACAGAAGATGATGAGCCTTCCAAGAAGAGAATCAAACAAGAAAGTGATGATTCTTTAAGTGATGAAGAATATGTTTTGATTTCCGCTCTCACGGGAACCATCACACATGGAAGCAATGATTGGCTTATAGACAGTGGGGCTTCCAAACATATGATGGGATTCAAAGAATCATTTGTGAAACTATCAAAACATGAATCACCCCACAAGGTGAAACTTGGGGATGACTACCAGTATCCAATAAAAGGTAGTGGAGAATCCTCCTACAAGTTAGAGTCTGGAAATTCTATGAAAATAAAGGATGTCCTATTTGTACCAGGACTAAAGAAGAACCTTCTCTCCATCTCTACATTAGATGCAAAAGGCATGAGAGTTGCATTTATAGATGGACAAGTCCTCATGTGGCCAAAAGGAAATACTATTGACGATGCGGTAGTAATTGGAGAACAAGAGGGAGGACTATACAGATTAAAGGGCCAACCAGAACAAGCTTTGGTTCATGACTTGGTAGAACCAAATGAACTTTGGCATAGAAGGCTTGCACGTGTGCACTATAGGGCACTACCACTTGTAAGAAAAGTTGTTGAATGTCTTCCAGAAATGTAGGAAAAACATGAAGGAGTATGCAAGGGATGTGCAAAAGGAAAGAAAACAAAGAAGACATTTCCAAGTAGCGAAAGCAAGGCTAAAGGAATCTTGGAAATCATTCACTTCGATGTATGTGGTCCGATGTCATCCAGTTCATTAAGCGGGTATGTATACTATGTTTCTTTCATTGATGATTTTTCTAGGAAGACATGGATATACTTCATGAAGAACAAAGATGAAGTATTTAGCAAGTTCAAGGAATTCAAAGCCTTGATCGAAAACTGCATAGAGAAGAAGATCAAGATTTTCCGATCAGGCAATAGTGGAGAATTCACATCAAATGAATTCAAGGAATTATGCAAAGATTCAGGGATTAAGAGGGAGTTGACCACTCCATATAATCCGCAACAAAATGGGGTTGCAAAAAGGAAGAATAGAACGATCATGGAAGCTACAAGAGAAATGATTCATGATCAAGATCTTCCCATGCATCTACGAGCAAAAGTTACTAGAACAACTGTGTATGTACATAACTGTACTCCACATAGAGTACTCGAGAATAAGACACTTGAAGAAGTGTTTTTTGGAAAGAAACCAGAAGTCAGTCAAGTCAGAATATTTGGCTGTCCAGTGTACATACACATTCCGAAAGAAAGAGGACAAATTTAGATCCTTCAGGGAAGAAGGGTATATTTGTGGGATATAGTGAAAGCTTGAAGGCTTATAGAATATACTTCCCAGGATTCAAGAATATTGACATCAATAGGGACATAACATTTGATGAAGACTCAGCCTAAAACAAATCCAGAAAGAGACCTGCTGAAGAACCCAAAGAAATAGAAGTACCCAGAATTCAAGACACAACCATGAACGATGCAACTCAAGAAGAAGATCAAGAAATAGAAGAACCTCAAGAACCTATAGATCCACCCCAGGAGAAGAATCCTCACAAGAGGAAACCTGCATGGGTACAAGAAGCTATCCAAGGTGCATAAAGATATGGGGTTCCAGAAGAGATACAGAGAGAGAGGAAAAGAACCAGGTCCTGCTCCAGTTATGTAGCCTTATTATGTGACATCATTGATAAAGAACCTTACAACTATGAAGAAGCGATAGAAAATAAAGAATGGAAGGATGATATGATCGAGGAGTATCAGTCGATCATGAAGAATGATGTTTGGGATGTTGTCCCAAGATCAAAGAGGAAGTCTGTTGTAACTTCCAAATGGATCTATAAGATCAAGCATGCTGCATATGGTAGCATAGAGAAATATAAAGCAAGATTTGTGGCTTGTGGCTTCTCCCAGAAAGAAGGAATAAATTATGAAAAAACTTTTGCACATGTAGCCAGATATACTTCCATTAGATCAATACTTTCTTTAGCTGCAGTAATGAAATGGAAAGTACACCAGATGGATGTCAAGACAAATTTCTTGAATGGTGTAGTAGAAGAGGAAGTATATGTGGAGCAGCCACTCAGTTTTGAGACACATGACAGGGAGACTCATGTGTGTAAGTTAAAGAAATCCTTGTATGGTTTGAAATAGGCACCCAGGACATGGTACGAAAGAATTGATAGCTTCCTATTCAGTTTGGGCTTTACCAAGAGTAAAGCGGATTCCAACCTTTACTACAAGGTTGAAGAAGGGAACCCAGTGATGCTACTACTATATGTAGATGATCTGTTTGTAATAGGTGAGGATGGGTTGATTACTGATATGAAGATGAAGCTTGCTGCCTAGTTCAAAATGAAGGACTTGGGTATGATGCATTACTTTCTAGGCATGGAGGTGTGGCAGAATGTAGATGGAATCTCGCTGGGACAAGGGAAGTATACAGTAGAGATCCTGAAGAGGTTCAGGATAATGGATTGCAAGGCCATGACCACACCTATGGCATCGAATTTGAAGCTTTTGAGTGATGCTTCATTAGAATCAGTTGATGCTATGATGTATCGTCAGATGATTGGGTCCTTAATGTACCTGATGAATACAAGACCAGACATTTGCTTTGCTGTCAACACATTGAGCTAGTTCCTAAAAGATCTGAGACATGTTCACTTGATTACTGCAAAGCATATTCTAAGGTACCTAAAGGGTAAAATTGGCTCAAGTATGAGGAGAATCAAAAGATTAACTTGGAAGGTTATGTGGATTCAGATTGGGCAGGCAGTGCCATTGATAGAAAGAGCACTTCAAGGGTGTTGCTTCAGTATGGGATCAGGTGTGATCTCCTGATTTAGCAGGAAGCAATCTTGTGTGGCACTGAGTACAGCTGAAACAGAGTATGTTGCAGCTTGTTCGACTAGTTGTGAGGTAGTGTGACTGAGAAAGCTATTGTCTAACTTATTTGATCTCCAGCTGGACGCTACTTGTATATATTGCGACAAACAGAGTTGTATGAAGCTGTCGAAGAACCTAGTGTTCCATGACAAGTCGAAGCATATTGAGATCAAATATCACTATATCATGGATGTGGTGCAGAGAGGAGCAGTGAAGCTCCAATATGTTGCGACAGATGAGAAGATAGCTAATGTGTTGACCAAACCATTAGCTAGAGTGAAGTTTGAGTACTTCAAGGAGAAGCTTGGTGTTCTCCAGATCGAGGTTCCCTCCAATGGGAATTGATGAGTCCGTTAGCCTTTCTGACATGGTGGAAGGCCAAACTTCACATGATTAGATATAAGTGTAGAGACATTTTGGTGTGATTGTGGGATGTGTTCCCACATGATTAGTGCAGAGACATTCTGATGTGATTGTGGGATGTGTTCCCACATGATCAGTGCAGAGACATTCTGATGTGATTATGGGATGTGTTCCCACATGATCAGTGTAGAGATATTCTGATGTGATTGTGGAATGTGTTCCCACATGATCAGTGCAGAGCCATTCTGATGTGATTGAGGGATGTGTTCCCACATGGTCAGATATAAGTGCAGAGCCATTCTGATGTGATTGCAGGATGTGTTCCCACATGATCAGATATAAGTGTAGAGCCTTTTTGACAAGATGAGGTCAGATTTAAGTGCAGAACCTTTCTGACAAGATGAGGTCGGATGTAAGTGCATAGCCTTTCTGACAAGATGAGGTCGGATGTAAGTGCAGAGCCTTTCTGATAAGATGAGGTCGGATGTGAGTGCTGGGCCTTTTTGACATGGGTTTTGGATGTGTTCCTCCCATGGTTAGATGCGAGTGTTGGGTGTGCCTTTCTGACATGGATATGGATGTGTTCCTCCCATGGTCATATGTAAGTGATGGGCGGGATTTTCTGACATGGTTCATTCCATGGTCAGATACAAGTGCTGAATATGATGAAGACCTACATGGAGGCTAGGCCCACAACTAGCATGAAAAAGGGCTAGCTTTGTAGAACTTCCTGTGACGATTAGAATTGAGAGATAGCACCAGTGGTGATGACCCAGTGATGATCCAGCAGTGATGATCTAGATCAAGTAATGATCCAGACTCGATGATGATCTAGTGATGATCCAGTGATGATCTAGATTAAGTGATGATCCAGACTTGATGATGATCCAGTGATGATCTAGATCCAGTGATGATCTAGACTTGATGATGATCCAGTGATGATCTAGACTTGATGAAGATGACTTGAAGATGAAGATGACTTGAAGATGAAAGATGATTTGAAGATGAAGATGACTTGAAGATGAAGATGACTTGATGATGATCCAGATGATACAGACTTGATGATGATCCAGAATTGATTCAGTGAAGAAGACTCGTGCTGATAAATTGTGTTGAGAGAATACCTTCCTAGTTAAGAGGGAGTGTTGATGTATTTATAACTTCGAAATGTATTCACTTGTATATCTTATGTATTGCACCTCGATGTTTCTATCGGGAAGTATCTGTAATGTAATTAAGTCATGTAATGCCCTGATGTTCCTATCAAGAGATTCAATAATGTAAACAAGTCATGTAAAGTCATAGAGTGTAACCCTCCTTATTGATCAAGGGTTAAAGTCCCCACAATTGTGGGGCCCTATGGTTATGAGACTCTTCTAGAGAAGTCGGCCCTAGTGAGTTATTGTCAAGTTGGGAATTAGTGTAAATAGAGAGTGAGCCTCTCTATTTAACACACATTCACTCACACTCAGTTGCAACGCATAATTGAGAGAGAAAGAAGAATCCAGGACAAGTGAGAGAGAGAGACTACTACTGTCGGGAGATCATCTTTATATCTTTGGGTTTTACTTTTGGTGCTGATTCTATCTCTAAGGAAGTTGCAGGGTTTTCTCTTTTATGGTTTCCCCAAGGAAAATATTTGTATTCATTGTCTCTTGTGATTGACTGTTGTGCTTGTTATTTTCTCAGATAAGATCCTAAGATCATATATCTTAAATGTTAAAAATATAACAATTTCCAGTTCTTTAAGAAACCTTGTGAGAGCTTGTTCAGTATGTTTGATTGAGAAATAGAAATCCTTCCTCAGCTGGGAGATGTCCTATTCAACAATATCCAGGCATCGAGCTCCTTCCATATCCATTCGATTCAACATATGATTCATATTCCTCATCCTATTTTTGATGGCCTGGATGTCAGCCTCCATAGTTTGAGCCAGAGGAGAGGATGTGGTAGATTCTAAGGAAGTCTCCATGGGAGCAAAGATTATCAGAATGCTAGTGATCCCTGTAATTCCAATGAGCCTGCAAATAATCCAACAACAAGGGAAACAAGGCAAGCCACCACCCTGCTTAATACCGCAACCCACCTTTGGTGTCATTTCAACTGATGCTGCAAGACGGAAAATCTCAGGATTCATACATAGAGGATGGGACAAGGAACATGCCACTTCAGGATTACGTATGGCAAATAGGACTGGAAACCGTTTCTGTGCAGCCCAACATACCCTCGCATTTATCCTAGTGTGTGCTACATGCTTGAGCCCACGCGCTATCACCTTCCTTAGACTATTGCCATGAGTTGAGAAGAGAGGCCTAAGTTTCCACATGGAGAGGCTTGATGTAGGTCCATAGGGGCTTAGGGCTAAGACAATAAGGGTCAAGACCATAAGGGAAAAGACCAAAGGCCCAGGAGCTAAGGGATATGACAATAGGACCTTGTGTCATTTAAAACAAGAACCCCTTTGCTGAGACAAGAAGCAAAGTTCACAGCCAGGTCTGCTTTGGTGTTGTGCTTCCTTAAGACATGAAAATAGTCAATTTTCTGAAAGGAGGTGGCAAGACTTTGAATTTTCCTTATCAAATGACGAATATTCAACTGCGTAGGAGGATTGCTGATCGAAAGAGCTTGGATGAAAAGCCGTGAGTCTCCAATAACCATGATTTTATTGATACCTTGGGTTTTGGCTAGTAGAAGGCCTTTCCAGAGGGCCAAAAATTCGACCACATTGTTTGATTCATGCCCGAGACCCCAAGAATAGGACATTTCCTGATTTCCTTCCAAGGTAATGAGAACCCCTGCCCCCCTGTCGCCCCTATTATATAAATTTCCATTCATATAACTTTGTCATTATATCTATAAATAAATTGTTTTATGAGTTTCATGGTGGTAAATATTTCCACAAGATTGAAATACATGCTTTTTTTCTTTGGGAAAAAAAATATTTGCACAAGATTGATCTAAAACCAGGTTATTACCAAACATAAATACTAGAGGAGGATATTCAAATAATTGTTCATTATACTCATGAAGGTATGCATGTATTCTATGTCATGCTTTTTGGAATAACCATTGCCCCAACAAACTTATAAGTCTTTAATAATGATTGATTTAAATTCTTTCCATACTTGCATAAGTTTGTACCAATGTTCCTTGATGATATTATGGTTTTCCGATAGAACTTGGAGGTCTCACCTCAACAATGTAGAGATAGTGTTGAAACTATTATTAGATACTAATTTCTATGCAAAAACACAAAATATATTTTTGGAAAGGAAGAAATAAAATTTCTAGGTCATAATGTATTAACAAAGGAGTTAACCTAGGTCTAAAGAAAATTGTTTGCACAAATGATTAGCGTAGTCCCCAAGTATCAAGTTTATATGTGGAATCCTAGACCTTACATATTATTACAAAAGACAAATGAAAAATTATGTAGAGTTTCTCCACTAACAACCCTACTAAAGAATGCATTTAGGTAGGATGATGTAGCTAATGCTTGGATTGATAGGATGAAAACACTAATGAATTCAACTCTTGTATTGGCTACCCTAGAAGAGAGCAATCACATCGACATAATGGATGAGAAGAGGAAATCAAATACAATCTAGTTTAGTCTTAAACATAGCATTGTTTTTTTTAGGTATGATAAATTGACACAGTGCATTACTCATGGAACTATTTGTTGGCCTTCTAAATTGGCTAAGACACTTTATATTATAATCCCTATGCAAGCAAATGTTGTTTATTTCTTTAGAAAGTTGTTTAAACTTAGATATAAATGTTAAATGTTGATAGTATTCATAAGTATAGGACCCCTGGATGACTTAATGGCTTTCACAACGTTAAATTTAAAGTCATCTGTTATATTGGATATGAATGTTAGCTCCATGGAAGAATAATTCCTGACCATATTAATGGTTCCAGATCGTTTTCTCCGTTTATGGTGACGTAAAAATATCTCGATCCCGATACATCTAGGGTCTAGGGTCTCGATCTCAACAAAATATAACATTAATAGAGATTTTTCCCTATAGAATTATCTGGACCTATAGGATGATATGGCCCTATAGGTTGTTAATAGAGTGAATTTGATACGATCCAGGTTCGTAACATACATCGTTTGCATCATAGACGTGGCGAATGCATGCATGATCGGCCAGTTCAGTGTGTGTTTCTATTTATCCTTCAGACGACTCTGTTTGCAGGGATGTTAACAGGGAGAGTTCTCTGTTTACATAAACTCCACACACACGAACAAAATAAACAAAATAATCCCACTCCAAACAACAACGGTATATCCAGGCGACTTACCTGGTTTTCCGAAGATTGTGTAACAGGCCTCTCCTTCTATGCCTTCAACCCTCCCCGACGCTCTCTTATCCTGGTTAAATTGCGTTCTATCCGTCTGAATTTGCAAATGAAGGAAAATTCTTTGCGGGAGTTTTCAAGTGTTGTTCCAGATTTACGTCTGTGCCCACCATCATAGATATGACTTTCCAAATCCACGGTAGATATATAGACGAACTGCCTTCATTTCACTACATTTCAATTCAGACCGGATCCCGCACCTAGAGCCCCGTGCATCTGTGATCAACGGGGAGATGGTGAGCGATGGCAAGCTAGGGTCATGACGGGGCAGGTATATCCATGGATTACACTCACATTAGCCCCATCCATTGTTTTTCGGCAAGGGCTATTCATTGAGTTGCAAAGCATTTAATATGGCTGTAGCAAGTTTGATGACCGTTGGATCTCAACTAGCTCAAGATTCAACGATCATTAAGCTTGCTGTAGCAGCATTAAATGCTCTGCAGCTCAATGGATAGCTCTTG
Source organism: Pseudotsuga menziesii (assembly GCA_001517045.1). Taxonomy (NCBI): domain Eukaryota; kingdom Viridiplantae; phylum Streptophyta; class Pinopsida; order Pinales; family Pinaceae; genus Pseudotsuga; species Pseudotsuga menziesii. The sequence continues at coordinate 1,987,278 of LPNX010631732.1, forward strand.
CCTTGTTTTCCAGTAAGCTCCCCATCGTCCATGGACATTTGGTGCATGTGAGGACCCCACAACAAGAGCATTAATCACTCTGTTGCGGGGTAGGTATTGCTTGTTGATTCTAGAATTTTTCAACATTTGTGGTAGGAATTGGAATCGAGAAGATCGTACAGCATAGCAATTTTAATTGTATAGCATTTAATGAGAAGATCGTACAATTCTCAAATCTTGGGAAATTTTGAAGTGTTCAGCATGTGTGGTAGGCATTCGAATCGAGGCAGCTGATGTTTAATTTTTGTTGGTCTCAACAAATTTTGGCACTTATTTTGAGTTGGGAACGAAAAAAGAGGTATATTTATGATTGTATTTAATGTTGTAATTTGCACTAAGAATTCTCTATGAATAGAAATATTTTTTTTTCTTGTTTACTGGTTTTTCCTTTAGGGTTTTTAGGGGTATTTCCAAAAAATAATGTGTCGAATGTATATTATGCTTTTGATTTTGTTCCACATTTTCATTGAGTAGATTTAGTGTGTTTACATTAATAAATTGTAGACTTGGAATGTGTTAAATTTTTATGCAAATAAATTTGAGTTTATCAATTTATTAGAAATGAAAATTGTTTCTTAGTCTTATAGAAAATTTCAACATGTTATTAAAGTACGAGAAAGGCATTGGCATTTGACACAAGAGGGAAACAAGAGTATTGTTGATTTATTTCACTTAGAAATGTGGAGTTGATTTGTTGGTTGGTTAGTGAAGTATGCTTTTGACATTTGGCTTGCCATATGAGGATAAGTTGGAGCGTGCATTGAAATTAATTTCATGGAAGGAGATGATTACTTTATTGTTGGAGGAATGTGAGCTACGTCCCTCAATTCTTATTCTTATTGATTCTGATCCTTTGGTTAAATATACTAAAGAAGAATGTGAAGACAAAATTTATTTTTCTAATTGTAGTGAAAGACTAAAGTTATACCTCATGTGATCGATAAAAAGAATGCCTTTGATATGTTTGCAACTTTCACAAAGTTGTATCAAAGCAATAATCAAAAAGAAAAAAATAGATTTGAGGGAAAATTGAGATATGCTAAGATGACCAAGCTTGACAGTGTTACATCATACCATACCAGAATTTCACAGGTACGTGATGAGTTGGATGTTGTTGGTGAGACAGTGGATGATGCAGAGTTGGTTATAACCTCCTTAAATGGTTTTTCAAACCATGGTAGGACTTTGTGTGTGCGATTGTCGTCAAAGAGAATATGTGTACATGGATTAGAGTTTGAGATGATTTCATACAAGAAGATGTGAGATTTAGTTCTAGCTACAATATCATGGGGATGATAAGGGGAATGTTTCTCTTCATACACGGAAGAAGAGCAAAGAAGGAAATAAGAACGATACAAGCAAAGTGAAATGCTTTGCATGTCACAAGACTGACCATTATGCAAGTCAATGTTCAAATAAAAAATGGCAAGAATGAGACACATACAACATTAACTGAGATTGAGGACTTTGTTGATAAGTTTTAGAAGCATTTTTCTCTGGTCTTTTATCTTTCAGGAAGTGGTAATACGGGGTTTGAGGACATTGGAGCATAGGTTGTGGATAGTTGTGCATCTAGTGATATATGAGGTTGGTGTTCCTTATTGTTTCAAAGATAGGCTCATATTTTTATGTGGATTGTGGGACTAGTACTACGCATGCAATGAAGGGGGTTGTATTTGTGAGATTCAAGCTAGAGTTAAGAGAGTCTTTAGGGATAACATAGATGTTGTTTGTTTCGGAGCTGAAGGTAAACTTGCTCTCAGTATCAACGTTGGAGATGATGGATATAACGTTGTTTTTCATCGTAGACAAGTACTCATATCTAGAATGAGATACCTTGGACACAACATGAGTGCTTGGTGTTAAACATGGGAGATTGTATAGGTTGATGGGATAACTTGTGGTTCAGTCCAAGGGGATCTTGCTTAAATATTGTAAGTTCAAAGGATAATCTAAATGTCTTTTACTGATGTACCCCAAGGGAGATGTTTTATTTCTTCGTCGGGATGATATTATTGTAATTGGTCATCATAGAGTCATGAGGTAAAGCCTCCATTGTAAGTCGGGTCAATAGTACCCTAATGAATATAATAAAATACTATTTTGTGATCTCCTAGGTGAAGTCGCCCCAGACAGTTTAGTGGGGTCGACTTGATTAGGTTAAAGGTCAGTTGACACAAAGATTATAAATAGAGGAGTCGTGCTTCTCATTTAAATATAGACTCACTCACTTGTGTAGCGCATAGGAGAGAGAGAGAGAGAGAGAGAGAGAGAGAGAGAGAGAGACCAACAATGAGGAAAATACCTATTTTGGGGGGTTTTATCTTATGCATCTTATACAAAGGAAGTTTTGTTGGGTTTTCTTCCCCTTGAGGGTTTCCCAGGATAAATACTGTGTCTATCTTGTGATTGTGTTGCTCTCAGTGATTTTGCATATGTTACTATTGCGAATTTGGATTAAACACTAATGATATCTAGCTAAGCATATGAAATATTAAAATGGTACCACAGCTAGCTTGAATAGAACATCTTTCACAAGGTGAAACTCTCTCTCCTCTCCTTCTGGAAGAAATTAGGGTTTTTGCAAAGTTTGGAATTTTGAAGATCTACTTGCATAGAAAGTTGCACCTCCCTAGAGCACATCTATTAAGCCCCGGATCAAATTTTTTTGGTGGTCGAATATCTGGGAAAGCCAAACCCTATTTTGGCTCTGAACAAAAAAAAACTACAGAAAACCAGAACCATAAATTCCACAGAAGCTCCAACCTTGTAAGCAATTTTTGAAGGGTGAATATTTGGGATCTTTGAAAACCAAGTGGACCAACCAACTCGCCTCAGTCAAGCGCATCTCCTACTAAGTTTAACTTTTCATTTTGAGAAATTTCAAGTTTTAGTGACCTCCTGGATAGGATGGCCCCAAGCACTAAGCTTGAGGACAAACTGGAAGACATAGAGAACTTCCTAGCATGGAAATATAGGACTGGTATTGTTCTTAAAGAGAATGATCTAATCAAGGAAATGATGATCATTGTTGATTCTATCAAATATCACTTGATCCCTCAAGTTCCATCTAAGAAGACACCAAAGAAAATGTATGATGCACTTTCTAGAATGTATGAGGGAAAGAACATCAACATGAAGATGAATTTGAGAGATAAACTAAAGGGTACCAAGATGAGTAAAGGAGAATCAATTGAATATTAATTCACGAGGGTATCCCGGTTCAGGGAACACGTAAGTGCTATTGGAGACACACTTGATAAAGATGAACTAGTTATGACTGCTCTCAATGGTCTCACTAGACCTTGGGATTCATTCATACAAACTCTGTGTGCCAGACAAGAAAGTATGAAGTTTGACATTGTATGGGAATATTGCATCCAAGAAGAAGCTAGAGTAGCTAACAGAGAAGCTCTACTTATAGAATATGATCAAGCTCTATCCATCCATACTAAAATAAGTAAACAATCAAAATTCAACAAGGATAGTCACACGGATCATAGACCTCCAAATAAGTTTCAAAATAAAAGAGAGAACAATTAGAAGAAAGACTACTCAAAATATCAATGCTATAACTGTCATAAGATAGGACACCTTTCCAGAGAGTGTCCATCGAAGAAGAAGAACAAAAAAATACATCATGCTCATCTTGATGAAGATGAGGATGATGAAGAAGAAGAAAGACCTTGAAAGAGACTAAAAAATGGAGAAGATGTAGAAGAATATGTACTATTCTTTGCACTATTTGGGTCTGTAACACCTGAAGAAGATACATGTCTTATTGATAGTGGTGCTTCAAATCACATGACAGAGAATAAGAAAACTCTATCAATACTTGAAGAAAATAACTCTCCTCAGAAAGTATCATTAGGAGATGAATATCAATATCCCATCAAAGGTATTGGTGAATCAAGCTACAAGCTTGACTCTGGAACTTCCATGAAGATGAAGGAAGTACTATATGTACCAGGTTTGAAAAAGAACCTACTTTCCATATCAGCACTAGATAAGAAATGATATAGAGTTGCTTTTATAGATGGACAAGTACTCATGTGGGCCAAAGGAAAGACACTTGAAGATGCTGTGGTCATTGGTGAAGAAGAAGGAGGACTGTACAAACTCAAGGGACATCCAGAGACAATCATTGTCCATGAGACTACTAGCTCAAGTGAACTATGGCATAGGAGGCTTGTTCAGATCAACTACAAAACACTACTCTATGTGAGCAAGGTGGTAATAGGGTTACTGAATTTGAAGATTGATCATGAAGGAACTTGCAAAGGATGTGCAAGAGGAAAGAACATCAACAATCCCTTTTCAAAAAGTGAAACAAAGGCTAAAGGTACATTGGAATTAATTCATTATGATGTATATTCCCTCCACATATTTAAGTGGATAACAATATTTTGTCACATTTATTGACGACTATTCAAGAAAGATATGCATATATTTCTTGAAGACCAAGAGTGAAGTGTTAGAGAAATTCAAGGAATTCAAATACTTGATAGAGAACCATTCAGAAAGAAGAATCAAGACACTGAGATCAGATAATGGTGGAGAATATACTTCAAAATAATTGGAAGCATTTTGCAAGGAAGCTGGAATTAAGAGGGAACTAACCACTCCCTACAATCCCCAACATAATGGTGTTGTGTAAAGAAAGAATAGAACCATTATGGAAGCAATGAAGACAATGATTCATGACCAAGACCTTCCCATGTATCTATGGGATGAAGCAACATGAACAACTGTGTATGTGCAAAACAACTTATCTCACAGTGCTCTTGGATTCAATACTCCTGAAGAAATGTATACATGAAAGAAACCTGAAGTGAGCCATTTCAAGATATTTGGATGTCCAATATATGTACATATTCTAAAAGAGAAGAGAACCAAGTTGGATCCTTCTGGAAATAAGGGAATATTTGTTAGATACTTTGAAGTCTCCAAAGCCGTCAGAATATACATATCAGGATTCCATCATATAGAGATTAGTAGGGATGTGACATTTTATGAAGAAACAACTCTTAATAAACCCAAAAGGTGTCATCTTGAAGAATTACATGAAGAGGATGTACCTCCCAGAAAGGTAGAAGTTGAACCCTCTCCTGAAATAGTAGCATCCGAAGCTCATGATATGCTAGAACCTTAGGAACCCCCTACTATGGATATATCTCAAAAGAGAAAAACTGCTTGGGTAAGAGAAGGATCCAGAAGGCTCCTCTTTAACAAGCAAGAGATGAAATCCATTCTCTAGTTATGTAGCTTTGGTGTGTTATATTGTAGATCAAGAACCCATCATCTACGAGGAAGCTGCACAGAAGAAAGAGTGGGTGGAAGCAATGACAGAAGAATACCAGTCAATTATGAAGAATGATGTTTTGGATATAGTTCCCAAACCAGAAAACAAGAGTGTGGTATCTTCGAAATGGATCTATAAGATAAAACATGCAGCTGATGGAAGTACTGAGAAATATAAGGAAAGATTTTTGGCTAGAGGATTCTCTTAGAAAGAGGGGATTGATTATGAAGAGATATTTGCTCTAGTATCAAGGTACACTTTGATCCAGATGGATATCGGTGGTCACCCACTTATTCCACTGGCTCAAAACAATTGTCCATTGTGGCAGTTTCCTAGTTATTTTTCTACGGTTTTTCGAGTCCCAAACTTCTGGGGCCATTTTGAGGCCCTAAACGTTTTTTTTTTGTGATTTGGGGGCCAAATGTTTGTTATTGACCCCGAGAAGTTGATTGTTCAACTTACCACCTTGGGGCCTCAAAATTTATGACGGTTCATCTTCTAGGGTTACGTTTTGGACTTTTGGGGTTCTCACCCTCATTCTTATTATAAATAGGCCCCTTTGGCCTCATTTTGTATTCAGCTTTGCACAAATGAGCGTAGTAGTCACATCTCTTCTCAGAGATAGCTACCACCACTCTAGCTATTGTATTACAATATGTTCTATTTCTGCCATTTAATAGAATATGTGTTTACTGTATCTCTGTTATCTTTGCAAAATGTATGTTATTATGATTCTGTATCCATTCTTTCATTTCATTCACACATAAATCCAGATCAGTGGCATCAAAGCAATCTGCTCTTTGATTGTTTCTCGGTGCATGTCCCCAACGAGATCAGGATATAGAGAGTTTGGTCTTGAACTAGTTTCACTTGATCGCTCTTGCCGCCCCAAACGACCTCCCATGGCAGAAGAAAAGAGAGACGACAGAGCAGGAGATCCTATCAAGTCCCTGCTCGAGGAAGCCTTCGAGAGATAGAGGAACGAGATGATGGATAGTTTCTCCCAAATCCTTCTACGAATTTTGGTAGCGGCAAGTGCATCTTCAATGAGTAGCCAGTTCGGGGATGCAACTCCCTTCAAGGTACAATTTAACTTTGATATTCCTTTATTTGAAGGCAAAATCGATGTAGATGCCCTAGATAAATGGTTGAATGTTCTAGAAGGGTATTTCTCTGTCCAAAATTTTTTCGACAGGGAAAAGATCACCTTTGCTCTCCTTAGGGAAATCCACCATGTCCAAAATTGGTGGGGTACTTATTGTGAGAAAACCTCATCAGACGAGTTTGGAATGTTTGAAACAAATCCCACTTGGGACTCTTTCATAGATGCCGTCAGGGAACATTATTACCCTGTGGGAAACTATGATGACCAGTACACAAAATGGACCAGTCTGCGTCAAGAAAGGGACCAGATGGTGTCAAAGTACACCAACAAATTTCATACCTTGCATACAAAGCTGAGTATCAAGGACCCTGAGTGGCACCTGATTTTGAAATATCGCAGTGGTCTACATCGGTACATTCGAATTGAGATGGACTTCCTCGACATCTCTTCATTTGGATCCGCATATCGATATGCTGTCAAAATCGAGGAGAAATTTTGACAAAAGAACAAGCGAGACTCTGGACCTGTGCACCCACCGCAGAAGCAAGGCAAGGGAAACCCTGGCCCCTAAAACAAAGGATAAGGAAACGACAACCAATCCCCACCACAAGCAAAGAAGGGGGATGGAAAGACAAAGAAGGACACCGATAAGTGGTGCGAATTTAATAAAATCCCTTGGCACAACACTGATGAATGTCACTCAAAGCAGTCATTAGTGGCAGAGATCAAATGTTCAGAATCAGATCCTGATTCTGATTCTGAACCCAATGCCACAGCCGCATACAATGGGAGGCAGATCATTGTTGCAGACCCCACTGCCACTGCTGCTAACGTACAGATTCGACTAGAGGATCCTGAAGAGTCAGAGGCAGAGGAGTGCCTCTTCCACTTGTAGATGTGGGTGAAGGGAACACCTCTACATTTTGTTGTTGACAACGGCAGCCAAAAGAACCTGATCTCAGTAGAAGTCGTCAAGAGATTGGAGCTTCCAACAACACCACACCCGCAACCCTACAACATCGATTGGCTAAGCCAAGGATGAGGGATCCGCATTACGCAACAATGGCTCCTACCATATGGCATCAAGGCTTTCAAAGACGAGGTACTGTGTGATGTGGCCCCACTCGAAGTCTGTGATGTTCTTTTAGGACAACCATATATGTGGAAACGTCATGTTGTATATGAGTCACGGCCTCGTAGCGTCATTGTTACTTTAGGAGGAAAAGTCTATCAAATACCAGAGACCGTTGCACCTAAAAAAGTATCGCAAGGTAGGAAGATAAGCTCCCACATCAGAAAAGTATTCCTATTCACAATTGCGTATGAAGGAGAACATAAGATCAAAGAAACCTCCACACCCTCTGCACAGGGTGTCTCTGCTCATCAGACACAAGAAGAAGAAAGAGCCCTTGTTTCCTCATATATCCAATTACCTCTACGATGCAAGGCCATGCATTCAAGGTGCTCATCCATACAATAATTAAAGCCCTCTCAGGATGCCAAAGAAAGGAAGCCTCTTCACTTTAGCAAATGTCGCACCAAGAGATCAACTCAACACACAGTTCAAGATATGATACGGGATTCAACGCAATGGAGACCATTGCTTCTTAAGGAGGGATGATTGATCTAGATGGATATCGGTGGCCACCCACCTATTCCACCGGCTTAAAACAATTGTCCATTGTGGCAGTTTCCTAGTTATTTTTCTATGGTTTTTCGGGTCCCAAACTTTCGGGGCCGTTTTGAGGCCATAAATGATGTTTTTTGGCAATTCGAGGGCTAATTAATTACCTACGACATGCATTTGGGCAATCAAAAGTTGTAAATATTAGATAGACCTTTCCAATGAGATATCAAACGCCCAAATAGGAGATCGTATGCAAAAGTTATGACCCCGGGAAGTTGACTGTTCAACTTACCACCTTGGGGCCGCAAACTTTATGATGGTTCATCTTCTAGGGTTACATTTTGGACTTTTGGGATTCTAACCCTCATTATTATTATAAATAGGCCCCTTTGGCCTCATTTTCTATTCAACTTTGCATGGATGAGCATAGCAGTCACATCTCTTCTCAAAGATAACTGCCACCATTCTAGCTATTGTATTACAATCTGTTATATTTCTGCGATTTAATAGAATATTTGTTTACTATATCCCTGTTATCTTTGCAAAATGTATGTTATTATGATTTTGTATCCATTCTTTCATTTCGTTCACACGTAAATCCGGATCACACTTCCATCTGAACTATCATGGCAAATGCTTCCATGATGAAGTGGGATCTACACCAGATGGATGTAAAGACATCCTTCCTGAATGGTGTGATTGAGGAAGAGATTTACATCGAACAACGACAAGGATTTGAAGTTGAATATAGAGTGACTCATGCATGTAAGTTGAAAAAGGCTCTGTATGGACTGAAGCAAGCTCCTAGAGCTTGGTATGGAAGAATAGATAGCTTCTTAAGGCTTCACCAAAAGTAAAGTTGATCCTAACCTTTACATGAAGATTATGGATGATGAACCTGTCATATTATTGATGTATGTAGATGATCTATTTCTGATTGGAAATGAGAAACAGATCACATAAAGCAAGAAGAAGCTAGCTGAATAATTTGACATGAAAGATCTTGGATTGATGCATTATTTCCTTGGGCTAGAAGTGTGGAAGAACCCAGAAGGAATCTCTATGGAATAAGGAAAGTATGCAGTAAAATATTGAAATTTTTTTATATGTTGGATTATAAAGCCATGGCCACACTCATGGAAGCCAACTTGAAGTTTCTTTCTGATGAATCATTAGAGTTAGTGGATATGACTCAGTACATACAGATTATCGGGTCATTGATGTATCTGATGAATACAAGGCCATATATATGCTTTGCTATGAACACCTTAAGTCAGTATCTAGTTAAACATAGATGAGTTCACCTGATAGCTGTAAATCATGTGATGAGGTACCTAAAAGGTATGATAAGATGAGTTCACCTGATAGCTGTAAATCATGTGATGAGGTACCTAAAAGGTACGATAGAATTTGGACTATACTATGTTAGAGATCATGACTACAAATTGTATGGATATATGGATTTAGATTGGGAAGGAAGTGCCGCAGATAGAAAGAGCACCTTGGGTTGATGTTATTGTATGGGATCCACCATGATCTCTTGGTTTAGTAAGAAACAGTCTAGTGTTACTCTTAGCACAATTGAAGTAGAGTACATAGCAGCTTGCTCCGCTAGTTGTGAAGCGACATGGGATCAGAAATTGATGTCAGGTCTATTTGACATGGAGTTGGATACCACAATGATTCTATGTGAGAAAAGAGTTGTACAAAGATGACAAAGAATCCTGTGTTCCATGATAAGTCAAAGCACATAGAAATACAATATTTGTATATAAGGGATATGGTACAAAAGGGAGCTATAAAGCTCCTGTATGTGAGTACTGATGAGCAAGTTGTTGATATGTTGACCAAGCCTCCATCTCGAGTAAAGTTTGAATATTTCTGTGACAAGCTTGGTGTAGTCCGAAAAGAATTTCCTCGCAAGGAGGAACAATGATTATACTACAGTATTTCCTCGCAAGGAGGAACGATGAAGATATGGACTCTCTTCAGAAATGAGGAACACGCCAAAGATATGGAATCTCCTCGGAAAGGAACAACAATTTGAAGATATGAACCCTCCTTGTACAAATGGGGAGCAAGTTGATGATATGGATCCTCCTTGGAAAGGGGGAGTGACGATAAGATTGTCATTGATAATGGGATGGAAGTGATGCTCCAGTACAAAAGAGGCAAAGTGTGCCTGCAGATGATGATAAGGTCCGACATGTTGAATTATTGTAACTTTGAAGAATATTCTATATGTATTTTTTTGTGGTCCTCGATGTTCCTACCGGGAGAATCACTTGTATTTCTTTATAGCCTGATGTTTCTAATTGGGAGAACTAATAAGTGTAATGAGGAATTCCCCTCCATTGTAAGTCGGGTCATTAGTACCCCAGTTGTGGTTACTTGAGCCTACATAATTAAATTAGGATTACACAAGCCTACAGAACTGAATTAAGTATTAAGTGAACGAAAGAATATAAATAGAGGTGAGGTGCTTCTCATATGAATACACTCACACTCACTTGTGTAGCACATGAGAGAGAGAGAGAAAGAGATGTAATTGGATAAGAAAGAGGAGGATCGGTCTTTTGGGTTTTACCTTTTTATCTTTTGGGGCATCTATATTGAGGAAGCTTTTGCTGGGTTTTTCCCATTAGGGTTTTCCCAGGATAAATCTTTGTGTTCTTTTTGTGTGGTTGTGCTTTTCTATCTTTCAATGATATTTTGGCTTATGGTTATGCTGTTATGATGCTAAATGTTTTAAGATATGATATAAACATTAAAAATTAACATGGTATTAGAGCCACCCTTAAAGAAGTCATTGTGCAGCCGAAACAATGCTACAGCTATTGAAGATTAGGGTTTCATGCTTGAAAACCCTAAAATACTAAAACTAGTAGTTTTGGTATATTCACTATATCTAGAGATTGGAGAAGGATCAGGAAGCAAAAATTTCACATGCCGAATATAAACTCCGGATGTACAATGTGTAAAATTTTCAGCCTCAAATTCACGATATTCTAGAAGATACGACTCCTCCAAGTTAGGGTTCCAGCTTCTCTCAGGATTCAACATTAAACAATCAACCTAGGGATAATTTCTATATATTGGGATACAAAGTTCCAAATGAAATTTTGCAAGATGTTACAGAAAGGGTACGGACTGTAATTTCTGGGATAAAAATTTTAGACCTCGAATATGAAACAGTGACACGTGGAATTCTGTACAAGTTCACTCTTTTGAACAGTCCTGACATGAGTGACATTGGAAAAATGCGCATAAGTCCCAATTGGTAAAACCAATTCTGCTCTAACCTACTATTCTGGAAAGAGGACATGCGAGGCTACCTAAATACAAAATTTTAGACATAGAGGAGAAGAAATTTCAAAGATACCGTAGAAACAATATCAGGAATTATGCAGAAGAAACTGAAGAAAACTAGGGCATAAGATATTTTGCAATTCTGATCATAGTTTTGGGAAAATGAATATGCTGCTTAGCTCACCTTCAGGAGGCACATCTTTCTATCCAATAATAAATGAAAGATTCCAAGTTTTTAAAATTAGGGTTTCTCTGAAGAACCCTAGATCAACCAGATTCAGAACCAAGATGAACACCTCAAACCGGTAAGATCTAATCTTTTTCTATTTACATTTGAGGTTCTCATCTCAAAATGACCTAGCACCCTAGCTTGATGACAAGATTGGTGAAGCTGAAATTTTTTTGAGCATGGAAGCATAGGATTTCATTGGTTCTTGAAGAAAATGAATTAGACACCTACATAAGCGGAGAAGTTCCAGTTCCAGAGGAAGATAAGTCTAAAGCCTTACACAAGAAGAAACTTGACTCATAATAAGAGAAGAGAAGATGGGAGCAACTGAAGATCAAGCGCTCACGATTGAAAGAATATCCCTTAAGAGATGAGAAATATGAAGAACTCAATTCTTGAAGAACCTCTTATCCATCTTAGCATTTGGATAAGAAATGATGATTTCATGAATGAAGAAGATGATGAAGCAGAAGGATCAAGAAGGAGTCTACCCATGAAACGAATAAAAGATAAGTATTCAATTGTCATTTCATGATATTGTTTTATATTCAGTTGATGTGTTATGCATGATAGAATGTTTGCATTAATAACAGTATACAACTAATATGCATGTGATGGGTAAGTAGCTCATGGTGCTATGCAACTCTCCATTGCTACTTATCTAGAATGAAACCTCATTGCTGACATATTGGATTAGTGCACAATCTCAATTATGTCATGGTATATATGGAATACATCTAGAAATTTTCCATGAGATATGGATGAATGTTGTATTAGCTAAAGATTTGCATGATGCATAAGAATTTTTCATTGTGCATGTGTTCTATAAAACAGTTCTAACCATGCAACTTGTGCATTTGACTTGTAGGAAAGGTCTTGTACAACTGCCTACAAGAAAAGGAGGATGAGACTTGTTCTGAAGAACAAGTGATGAAAATTTAAGATTCACTCTAATAAACATGAATCTAAAGCTCCCAGGGTCAGAGACACCATGACGGAAGAAAGAGCTTTAGAGAGCGGTAGATCCACCTCGAAAGATGAAGACCACGTTGGGTATGAGAGATAACTCAAGATGAAGAAAAGTATGGCGATACTTCCAAACCAAAGTAAGAGGCCTCAGACACACTCTAGTTGTGTAACATAGTTGGGTGACATCATTGATGCAAACTCTTCCAGCTATGGAAGAAGCTATGATCAAAGAGTAATAATTGATCATGAGGAACAATGTCTACGATATGGTTCTGGGACATGAAGGGAAGTCCATAGTGTATTCCATATGGATCTACAAGAACAAGTGTACAAAGCAAGGTTTGTGGTTTGTCTCAGAAAGAATAGACTATGGCATGAAATACTCTATTGACCAGACACACATCTTCAGTAGAAGTATATATCAAGCAAAGAACCACCTGTATAGAATATGCTTTGTACGAGCTTAGAAGGCACCCATAGAAAAGCACATCCAGGAGCTTGATAGATCACCTAGAGTGATGAATATTTTAACCTTTTATACAAGGTTGAAGATGGAAACCTACACAACAGGCTCACAGATGGGTGCATGAGGAACTTTTTGACAAAGTTCAAGATAAAGGGATCTTGGTAAACTGAGATAGATACATAGTAGCAGAGAATGCTACCTGTCACTTCAATACAAAATGAAGAGGGAATATGATGCTCCGATTCAGGGGGAGTGAATACATAAGATATATAAGTTCGGCATAGTACAACATGATGGACAACTTCTTGATGGATCGAGACTTTACCAAAAGTAAACTGGGCTCCAACCTTCAAGGTTGAATGCGGAAGACTAATGACCTAACAAGATAATGAAAGAATACCAGAATGGTGTTTTGGGATATAGTAACCAAGCTGGAAAGCAAGAGTGTGGTATCCTCCAAATGGATCCACAAGATAAAACATACAGCTGACGGAAGTATATAGAAGTACAAGGCTATACTTGTGACTAGAGGTTTCTCTCAGAAAGTTGGAATTGATTACGAAGAAAAAATTGCACCGGTAGCAAGGTATTATTCGATTAGAGCCATCATGGCACTTGCATCCATGATGAAGTGGGACTTACACCAGATGGATGTGAAAACAACCTTCCTAAATGGTGTGATTGAAGAAGAAGTATACATAGAGCAACCACAAGGAGTTGAGGTTGAATATAGATGAACTCACATATGCAAGTTGAATAAGGCCTTGTATGGCATGAAGCAAGCTCCCAGAGCTTGGTATGGAAGGATAGATAGTTTCCTGATGAGCATGGACTTTATGAAGAGTAAAGTTGTTCCTAACCTTTACTTCAAGATTATAGAAGATAAACCTGTCATACTATTACTATATGTGGATGATTTATTTCTAACAGGGAATGAGAAACAGATTGTGGAAAGAAAGAAGAAAATCCTGAAGAATTTGAGATGAAAGACCTTGGGTTAATGCATTATTTCCTAGGTCTGGAAGTATGGAAAATTTCAGAAGGAATCTTCCTTAACTAGGGAAATAATGTAGTATATATATTTAAAATATTAGATATGTTGGAATGTAAAGCCATGGCCACACCCATGGATTCCAACCTGAAGTTGTTAGCTGATGACTCGTTAGAGTTAGTGGATGTGACTCAATACATATATATTATTGGGTCGTTGATGTAGCTAACAAATACCAGACCAGACATTTGTTTTGCTGTGAACACCTTGAATCAGTATCTAGTTCAACCTAGACGTGTTCACTTGATAGCTGCAAAACATGTGATGAGATATATGAAAGGGACTATAGACTTTGTTCTATACTATGATGGAAACCATGATTACAAATTGTATGGCTATACAGATGAAAATTGGGTTGGAAGTGTCTCAGACAGAAAAAGCACATCAGGTGGATGCTTTTGTCTGGGGTCTGCTATGATTTCATGGTTTAGCAGGAAACAGTCCAGTATTGCTCTTAGCACGGCTGAAGCGGAATACATAGCAGCTTGATCTACTAGTTGTGAATCCATACAGCTTCAGAAGGTGATGTCAGGTTTATTGAATACCACAGTGATTCTATGTGATAACCAGATTTGTATAAATATGACAAAGAACCCAGTGTTCCATCAATGCACATATAAATACGGTATTTATACATACGAGATAAGATACATATGATGATGTTTTAGTATTCCCATACTGAAGATGTAGATGATGTTTCAGTATTTCTATACTGAATATACAGATGATGATGCTTTCAGTATTCAGATACTGGAGATACAGATGATGATAATTCAGTATTCACATACTAGAGATACAGATGATGATAGTTCAGTATTCACATACTGAAGATGTAAATGATGATGGTTCAGATGATGATTCAACACTGACGTGTTGATGAAGCCATTGTCTCGGGTAAAGTTCGAACACTTTTGAGACAAGCTTGGTGTTGTTCAGAAAGACCTTCCTCGAAAGGGGGAGCAGTGATGTTGAAGTGGTATTGTATCATCCCTGGACACTTGTCCTAAAGTGATCCGGTGACTTCAGTCCTCGAGAATGAAGAGGGATTGTATCATCCCAGGACATTTGTCCAAAAGTGATCCGGTGACTTCGGTCCTCGAGAATGAAGAGGGATTGTATCATCCCTGAAATTTGGTTCAGAACGGATCTGGTGGCTTTGGTCCTTGAGAATGTGGTGGGATTGTATCATCCCTGAACTTCGGTTCAGAATGGATCCGATGACTTCGGACCTCGAGAATGTGGTAGGATTGTATCATCCTTGAAATTTTGTTCAGAACGGATCCAGTGACTTCGGTACTCGAGAATGTGGTAGGATTGTATCATCCTTGAATTTTTTTTTCAGAACGGATCTAGTGACTTCGGTACTCGAGAACGTGGTAGGATTGTATCATCCTTGAAATTTTGTTAAGAATGGATCCGGTGACTTTGGTACTCGATAACGTGGTAGGATTGCATCATCCTTGGACTTAGTCCTCAAGTCATAGGGAGTGATTATCCCGTAATTGAATCCGGTGACTTCGGTTGTCGAGAATGTGGTGGGATTGCATCATCCCTGGACTTTAAGTCCAAAAGTGATCTGAAGACTTTTGTCTTCGTATTGTGGATTGCAGGTTGTTGGTGATGATGCTGGTGTTCCTGATCAAAAGATCAGAATGTGATGATGATGTACTGATCGAAAGATCATAGTGTGATGATGATGATATTACTGATCAAAAGATCTGGGTGTGATGATGATGATGTTGCTGATCGAAAGTTCAGAATATGATGATGATGTTGCTGATTGAAAGATCAGAGTATGATGATGACGATGTTGCTAATCGAAAGGTCAAAGTGCTAATGATGATGTTGCTCATCGAAAGGTCAAAGTGCCGATGATGATGTTGCTATGCTGATGATGATGTTGTTGATCGAAAGGTCAAAGTACTGGTGATGATGCTGTCAGTCAAAGTGTTGCTGCTGCTAAAATTGAAGATGAAGACTATATGATGTTAAAAAGCTTCCAATGATTTATAGATGTATCACCCTGATGATGTTGATGATGCCTTGTCTCTCCTACTATTGTTGTTATTGATGTTGTTGTAGAATACCCTTCTCATTAAGGGGGAGTGTTGAATTATTGTAACTTCGAAGAATATTCTATATGTATTTTTTAGTGGTCCCCAATGTTCCTACCAGGAGAATCACTTGTATTTCTTTATATCCCAATGTTTCTAATCGGGAGAGCTAATAAGAGTCATGAGGAAGTCCCCTCCATTGTAAGTCAGGTCATTAGTACCCCAGTTGTGGTTACTCGAGCCTACATAATTAAATTAGGATTACTCGAGCCTACATAACTGAATTAAATATTAAGTGAACGAAAGAATATAAATAGAGGTGAGGTGATTCTCATTTGAATACACTCACACTCACTTGTGTAGCGCATGAGAGAGAGAGAAAGAGCTGTAGTTGGAGAAGAAAGAGGAGGATCAGTCTTTTGGGCTTTACCTTTTTATCTTTTGGGGCATCTATATTAAGGAATCTTTTGCTGGGTTTTTCCCAGGATAAATCTTTGTGTTATTTTTGTGTGGTTGTGCTTGTCTATCTTTCAGTGATATTTTGGTTTATGTTTATGCTTTTATGATGCTAAATGTTTTAAGATATGATATAACCATTAAAACTTAACACAACATTCACTTTTGGATGATAGTATCCTCATTTGAGGATGGTCTTGCAGAAAATAACACGCTGCTCTTGAGAGTGGTCCTAGATCTTACCGAGTAAAAATGGTCCCGTAAGACAATACTCTCGCATGGAGAGTGTACCTACATTAATTTGTGGATGTAGTAGAATAACACTCGCTTGGGAGTGGTCCTAGCTTTGAAGTTGAGGATGCTCTACGATGAGTTGTTACAAACGACAGGTCCTGCATTTAGGCATGGACGAGATTTGCAGTTGCAAATGATACTCTCGCATGGAGAGTGTACCTACATTCATCTGTGGATATCGTAGAATAACACTCACTTGGGAATGGCCCTAGATTTGAAGCTAAGGATCCTTTACGATGAGTCCTTATGGACGACAAGTCCTGCATTTAGGTGCAAACGATATCTGTAGTTGCAGACAATACTCTCTCATGGAGAGTATGCCTACATGCACATGTAGATGTCGTAGTATAACACTCACCTGGAGTGGTCCTAACTATAACAGGATGAGGATGGTCTATGATGAGTCCTTACAAATGATATGGTCCTGCATTCATCTGCGGATGATCAAGTTGGTCGATACTATGGACCCTCCTCGTTAAGGGGGAGTATGCTGATGAGGATTGCATCATCCTTGGACCTATGTATTAAAGTGACATGATAGGAATTAATCATCTCGCAAATAGATCATGTGTACTGCAGGTAGTGTGGAGGCAAAGGATCAAGAATACCGAAGTGCGGCTGTAAAGGATCGAGAAGATCAAAGTGTTGCTGAAAAGGATCAAGAAGATTGAAGTGCTGCTGCAAAGGATCGAGAATATTGAAGTGTTGCTACAAAGGATCGAGAAGATATAAGTGTTGTTCCAAAGTATTAGGAAGATCGAAGTGCTGCAGCAAGGGATCAGAAGATCAAAGTTTTCCTACAAAAGGATCGAGTGCTGCAGAAGATGAAGACTCAGTGTTGTAGAAGATGATGTTCCAGTACTAAAGACATTGAAGAGTAATTGTTCCAATTACTGATGATTGTTTAAAACTTCCTATGACGTATATATGTATTACCTTGATACTATTGAAGATGCTCTCTCTCGTTACTCCTATAGTTGATGACGTTGTTGTCAGTATAATACCCTTCTCGTTTAGGGGGAGTGTTGAAATATTTTAACTTCAAAGGATATTCTAAATGTATTTTACCGACCTACCCCAAGGGAGATGTTCTATTCCTTTGTCAAGATGATATTATTGTAATTGGTCATCATAGAGTCATGAGGTAAAGCCTCCATTGTAAGTTGAGTCAATAGTACCCTAATGAATATAATAAATTATTGTTTTGTGATCTCCTAGGCGAAGTCGGCCCAGACAGTTTAGTGGGGCCGACTTGATTAGGTTAAAAGTCAGTTAACAAAAGAGTATAAATAGAGGAGTTATGTTTCTCATTTAAATATAGACTCACTCACTTGTATAGCGCATAGGAGAGAGAGAGAGAGAGAGAGAGAGAGAGAGAGAGAGAGAGAAATACCAACAAGGAGGAAAATACCTATTTTTGGGGTTTTATCTTATATACCTTATGTAGAGGAATTTTTGCTAGGTTTTCTTCCCCTTGAGGGTTTCCCATGATAAATACTATGTCTATCTTCTGATTCTGTTTCTTTCAGTGATTCTACATATGCTACTATTGTGAATTTGTATTAAACACTAATGATATCTAGCTAATCATATGAAATATTACTAAGATCTTGGATTCAGGGTCCGTGCTAGTATTAGGGACAATTGGTTGTGTGGGTTCTTCCAGTATTGTTAAAGAGTTCATTGGTACAAAATGACTTAGTTGGATGTTTAGGACCTTTAGCAAACTCCTCAGAGAATGCTTTACATGAACTTTTCTTCAACACAAGATTTAGTGAAGGGGGAAGAAATACTTCTTGGACCATAGGGAACATTTACAACAACAAATGGAGTGATGGGGTTGATGACAGATCTAGGTGGAGATTCCAAAAGTACCTTCCTCATCAAGAGGGAATGTTAGCTTTTGAGTGGGGTATCTTGGACATGTACTTCTACATTGACGATGTTTAGCATGCGGAAGTGTTCGTGCAATACTTTCTAGGTGAACACTTTATAAATTAACTTTAATATTGTATGAGTTAAATGACTTTTATAAAGTTTTATGACTTTAAGTAGTGATTTAAGTCATTTCAATGAGAGATTAAATCACAACCGTAGATCTAGTGACGCCAATATCTAATCTTCATTCTTGAGATCTAGAATAGGTTGTTGAAAAGTCATTAATAAAATTATAAAAAAAACCTAAGTAGAGTAGAGAGACATTTTTTGTACAAGAGAATTTTGAAGATCCAAAGAGAAGAAGTGAAATAGAGATTTCAACAAGGAGGGGCACAAATCTCAAGAATATCGTACAACAACTTTTGGCACATAAATCAACGAAAATAAAGTTCATATTTTGAGGACCGGACAATAGGGATATGAGCAAGATGTATTGCATTTAGTGAGCAAATTGTACAACACAGAAATCTCAAGAAATTATGTATTGTTTAGCACATGTGGGAGGCAATGTAATTGAGGTAGTTGATATTTAACTTTTGTTGGTTTGTATAGGATGTATAGAGATGTATGGAGGTCGTACAAGTTGTTCAACAAATTTTGGGCACGTTTTTTTAAATTGGGTATGAAAATTAGGTGAAGGATTCCTGTATTTAATGTTGTAAGTTTCATTGAGAATTCTCTATTGGCAGAAATAATAATTTTTTTCCTCAATGATTGGTTTTCAGTTCAGGGTTTTTTTAGGGGCATTGCCTAGAAATTAATGTGTCAAATGTATGTGATGATTTCGATCACGTTGTACATTTTTTGTTGAGTAGATTCAGTGTGTTTACATTTATAAATTGTAGATTCATAATGTGTTAGATTTTTGTGCAAATAATTATGAGTTTATCAATTTATTGGAAGTGAATTGTTTCTGGGCCTTAGATAAAATTTGAAATTGTTTTAGAGTTGGGAATGAGAGAAAGGCACTGAAGGCATTTGGCGCAAGGGTTCATCAAGAGTATTGTTGATTTATTTCACCTAGAAGTGTGGGAATGAGTTGTTGGTTGGTCAGTGATGTATGTGCTTGAAATTGGGCTTGCAGTATGAGGATAGGTTGGAGGGTGCATCGAATTTTATTTCATGGAAGGAGAGGATCATTACTTTGTTGTTGGAGGAATGTGAGTTATGGACATAACTTAGAAAGCTGACCCCATTCCCTCTGATTCCAATCCCGTTGGTTGAATATAATAAGAAGAATGTGAATGAAAAACATATTCTCCTTGTTGTAGTGAAAGACCACATTATGCCTTATGTGACTAGTAAAAATAATTCATTTGATATGTGGGAAACTTTGAAAAATCTATACCAAAGAAATAATTAAAAACAAGAAAATTGTTTTGAGGAAAAAATTGAGAGATACTAAGATGACCAAGACTGACAGTGTTACATCATAACTTACCAGGATTTTACATGTACGTGATGAGTTGCATGTTGATGGTGAGATAATTGATGATGTATATTTAGTTAGCACCACCTTGAATGGTTCTCAAATCCATGGAAGGGCTTTATGCGTGCGATCAATGTTAGAGAGAACATCCCTACATGGACTAGAATTTGGAACGATTTCATACATGAGGAGCTGAGAGTAATATCTAGCCACACAGGCCAACAACATGGGGATGTTGAGGAGAATGTTGCTCTTCATACAGGGAAGAAGTGCAAAGGAGGATGAAAGAAGGACATGGGAAAAGTGAATTGCTTTGCATGTCACAATATTGACCACTATGTGAGTCAATATCCAAACAAAAAGAAGGGAAAAAATGAGACATAAACAACAACATCAACCGAGATTGAGGATTTTGTTGAGAAGTTTCAAAATGAGTTTTATTTAGTTTTTTGTGTCTTTCATGCAGGGTTTGAGGACATTGGAGCATGCGATGTGGATATAGTCGTAGATCTAGACAGATGGCATGAGTGAGGTTGGTGTTCCTTAGTGTTTCAGAGATAGAATTAGAGTGCCATGTTGGTTGTGGGACTAGTATCATGCATGCAGTGAAGGGGGTTGGATTTGTGAGATTCCAGCTGGAGTCATGAGGGTCTCTAGAGGTGGAAGAGATATTGTTTGTTCTAGAGCTGAAGGTAAAATTTCTCTCAGTATTATCTTTGGAGGATGAGGGATATAGCATGGTGTTCTAGCGTGGAAAAATACTTATATATTTAGGAGCTACCCTAGACACAACAAGAGTGCTTGGTGTCAGACGTGAGAGATTGTACAGGTTGTTGGGACAATATATGGTTGTGTCTAAGGAGATATTGGATTTAGGTTCCATTATAATATCAGGGACAATTGATTGTGTGGGTTCTTCCAGTACTGTCAGAAGATTTAGACGATACGAGATGAATCAGTTGGATGCTCAGGAGTTTGAGGAGACTCCTTAGAGCATGTTTTGCAGTAATTGGTCTTCAACATAGGATTTAGTGCAGGCGACATAAAGGTTTTATGGTTCATAGGGAGTATCTACAATAAGAGTTGGAGTGATGGGGTTGGAGACAGATTCATGTCAATGTGTTAGAAGTACCTTCCTCGTTAAGAGGAAGTGTTAGTTTTTTATTGGGGTAGCTTGGACAAGTACTTCTACATTGGCGATGTCTAGCATGTCGAAGTGTCTAAGCAATACTCTAGTGTCTTTATAAATATATTTATAGTGTCTTTTATATTTAATGACTTAAGTGATTTTTATAAAGTTTGAGTGACTTGGGTAATTTACGAAATCTCAATGAGAGATTAAGTCACGACTGTAGATCTAGTGAGGCCAAGATCTAATATTGATTTTTGAGATATGGAGGTAGCTGAAGAGTCATTAATGAAATTATAAAATAGACCTAAGGAGAGTGGAGAGAGACATTTTTTTGAATGAGATAATTCTGAAGTGCTTAAGAGAAGAAGTGGAAGAGAGATTGCAACAAAGAGGGGCATAAATCCCAAAAATATTGTACACCATATTTGGGCACATAAATCGAGGAAGATACAACACTGCTTTCAAGGATTGTACAACAAGGATATGAATAGTTAGTGCAACATTTAATGAGCATACCAAATAGCGCAAAAATCCTGAAAAATTGTGTATTGCTCATCACATGTGGCACTGAAATTGAGGCAAGTGATCTTTAATTTCTATTGGTTTGTACAGGTTGTACAATGTTATGTGGATGTTGTACAACACAATTTTGGAATGTTTTTATGAGTTGGGCATGAAAAACAAGGTACATTTATTCCTGTATTTAATGCTGTAATTTTCATTGAAAATTGTCAATAGGCAGAAATAATTTTTTTCTTATTGACTGGTTTTTCCTTCGAGGTTTTTCCAAGTTCATTGCCTATAAATTAACTAGTCAAATGCATGTGATGTTTTTTATTGTAATGTACATTTTCGTTGAGTAGATTCAATATGTTTACATTCACAAATTGCATATTTGGAATGTTTTAGATTTTCTGTACAAATAATTTGATAAATGACGTTATCAATTTATTGGAAGTCTAAATTGTTTATGGGTCTTTGAAAAAATTCAACAAAAATTATGATGGTTAATATTTTATAAGTACCTCATGAATATATAATTACTTCCAGGTAAAACTCAATATTTTAATTACCAAGTGGGGCTATGAAAAGAACTGTGGGAAATAATGTTGCATTTAGCGCCATATGCCGTGGAATATATGCTGGCATCTAAGAATAGGTGGCATGTATTAATATATAATTATCTTGAAGGAATATTCAATAGAGGTAGAAGCAAGAAAACAAGGACAAAATAGTATGATTAATATGTGCTTGCTGAAATAATTGCATGTAGAATCTAGATTTTTTTTCCATAGAAAAAAATCGTAAATATTATTTACATTTTGCAGATGGATCAAAATGTCTATTCTCACAAAGTATATTGAAATTCTTTACAATAGATCATAGAAGATCATAGAAACGATGTAATCATCTAAACAACAAAAACCAATATCACAAAATTATATGTTCAAAATAATGATGATAAAAACTCATCATCATCCTCAAATATGTTCAAATATTATCAAAATTATCTCAAATAACCTCAAGCAAGGCCTATATGAAAGACCCATTCAGAATGATCATCTTCACCACCCACATAAAATATCACCATTATAGCTACAAACATCAACTAGGGCCATTAACAGATCCAATCTAAAACTAAAAACTGTTCACCATCAACATCCCTATAAAGTCCAAAAATTATCAAAAGTAATCAAAAGATCATCATTAAAACTCCTGAAACTGAAAACTGTTCACCAACACCATCCCTATTAAAGTCCAAAAACTATCAAATGCAATCAAAAGATCATTATTAAAACTCCTAAAGTATTGGTCATAGGTAAAACCAGTCAGAAAATATGATAAGTTTCATAGATTGCATCCTCTCAGAATTCTTTGATATGCCAGAAACCTTTCAGGACCACCGCTCCATCCTTTTCCAAATTGTCAGCCAGACTATTCCTTTCATGGTATATGTGTTGTAACTATACCAACCCAAAACTGTCAGAAAGTCTGCGAACTTCCTATAGAATTTGGGATAACTCTAAATTATGCATTTTGAATTTACCATTGGCCCACTTTATGACTAACTGAGAGTCACCATAAATCTGAATTTAATATCCTTCTTCTTGGCCAGAGTAAGTAGAAGCTTTAAAGCACAGAGTTCAGCAGAATTGTTAGAACCCACTCCTAAACCAGCTTTAAAGGAAAAAAAATGATTATTAGATATGTAAAGCATACCTCCAGCTCCACATGAATCAACTGCCGAACCATCAAAATAACCCCAAGGGTAAGTTTTGTCAATAGTTTCTACAAACACGGCTCTGATTTTCACAACAAAATCACCTTGTGGAAAAGATCTCAACAATCCAAGACTGAAAGAGCATACATGAGAAGGCAACAATGTATGGTCTTCAAAGCAAATTTGATTTCTATCCTTCCATATAAACCACATTACAATAATAGGTAAAGACCTAATATGCTTAACCTCCATGTTAAGACACCAATTCTTCATACAAGCAATCACATAATCCCCATTCCAAAGATTCCTGAAATTTAACTTTTCTTCAATATCTAACCAAACACTCTTTGTAAAAGGGCATTCCACACCTAGATGGAAATTAGATTCAACATCCAATTTACACAAATAGCATCTACCAAGTCCTTCCTTGCCTTTTCTAACCATGACATCCCATGTGAGTGCCTTATTAGAAAAAAAGAGACCAGCAAAAAAATTTGGATTTCAAGGGACACTTAAGTTTCCATAAAACTTTCCACCACCAAGAGTATTCCGTCCCATTCCTATCCCGCAACAAATGTAAATAACCTTCTTTTGGAGAGTATTTACCATTTTTTGATAAATTCCATACCAGTATATCATCATTGTTGGTTAATCTTACATGACTAGCTTTGAGAATAGCTAGGAACCCATTCCAACATAAAACATCCTGGGTATCTGTTAACCCAAGATTGTCTGCAGACAACCAACCCTGTTCCATCAAATAAGTCATTCCAGGACCACCAATATATTTAAGGAAAAAAATACCAGTAGAATGTAATTTGTCAATCAGTAAAGATGGTAAATGATATCTCCATTTGCATCCCACCCATGGGTCAATACCAATAAGCATATCAGCACCATTACCAACCTTCCAAACAAGATGATTACCGATAATATCAAAAGCCCATAAAACAACTTTCCAACATATGGAAATATTCTTTTTCTTCTTGTCCAATACTTTGATCCAGTCCATAATTGAGAATGGATGAACATATTTCTGAACTGCAATCTGAACCCAAAGTCTCGAACTTGCAATAAGATTCCATACACTCTTGGCTGCAAGGGCTTTTGCAAAAACAGTAGGGATTTTCAACCCCCATCCACCGAGAAATTTTGGACAAGCCAAAGTTTTCCATGAAGTCCATGGTAAGCCAACAGAATCCTTATTTCCAGACCATAAGAATTTGAAACATAGCTTCCTAATCTTCTCAATGATACCCACTGGAATCCAGAAATGCATCTAGAAAATCGGAATAGCTTCAAGAAGAGCTTTGACCAAAGTGATCTCCTCCCTTAGTTAACCATCGATAGCTCCAATTCATAATCCTTTTTTCCACTTTTGCAATCAACTAATCCCAATCCTTCAAATAGTATTTGCAGGGTTTAAGATAGAAACCAAGATACTTCATGCCATTCTCAAGAGTTACAATAGAAAATGAAAAAATATTATGTAAAGTAATAATCTCATACTCATCCAAGCCAGAGAAATACAATGCAGATTTTTTTCCATTTATCTGCATTCCAGATGCCTTACAGTAAACCAATAAGATCTCATATAATGAAGATAAATATTGTTCAGATCCATCAGTAACCATGACAATGTCATCCACAAAAAGTACATGAGATAAGGAAATATCATTTCCAAGAGAAATACCATGATAAACCCCACCATCTTTGGCACAATATAGATCCCTACTTAATCCTTCACCAATGATAAGAAATAGTAAAGGGGCTAATGGACAGCCCTGTCTAAGCCCCCTGCTAGGCTTAAAAAAAGATGAAGATGCACCATTGATAAGTACAACAAATGATACAGATGATAGACTGCTCATTACCCAAGTAATAAAAGGCCCAGAAAAACCCATTTTGGAGAAAAGGACCCGGAGGTAAGTCCAACTAACCCGATCATAGGCTTTAGAAAAGCCTATTTTTAAAACCACAGACTTTAATAATTTACAATGAATGGTATGCATACCTTCCTGTAAAACCCCCACCGCATCATGAATCTCTCTTCCTGGTAAAAAACCAAACTGTTCACAAGAAATATAACGTCCCAATACCTTTCTAATATGAGTAGAAATAATCGTACCAATAATTACACAAAGATATTGGCCTGAAGTCCTCAAAGCACATAGGATGACCAGTCTTAGGAATCAAAGCAATAAATGTAGAGTTAAAAATTGCAGGAATTTTACCATATTTCCAAGAATCTTCAATAACTCGTGATAAATCCATACCCAAAACATCAAAAAGAGCCCTATAGACCTCGACTGGTAAAGCGTCTAGTCCTGGACTCTTATCATTCTTACTCAGAGTAAGGATAGACTGGATTTCTTGCAAAGTAACAGGTTTCATGAGATATTCATTCTCCTCCTCAGTTATAGATGTGGGAAAGTACCCAACACTCATCATAATTTCAGGGAGATGAAGATTGCTCTCCTCCTGGAACAATGACTCAAAATGTTTAACTCCTGCCTCTGCGATAGCATCAAAACCTTCAACCATGTTACCATCACCATTTGTAATCTTCCATATTGAATTGATAAGTTTCCTGTAATTGGCATACTTATGGAAAGAAGGAGTGTTGTCATCCCCACATAAAAGCCACAAAGCCCTACTTTTCATTCTAGCCTCCTTTTCTCGTTATAATAAGATTTTTCTCTTACGAGTTTCCAATTTAACCAAAGAAGACTTATCCTCCTCGGATGCAAACCCAAAACCCATCTTATGAAAAGACTCGGCCAATAAGGTTTCAATCTCCACTAAATCCTTGTTCTCCTGTAATTTTTTCTCAACTGATGAAAAGATTGAAACGACTTTAATTTTCTTCAGATTTGAGGCAAAGTGCGTTGAAGGGATATCTCTAAGTTATTAGAAAATCCAATCCAAGATTATTTTAAAAGGGTAACAAACTCTTCATTCTTCAACCAATTAGCATTAAACTTGAAGGGAATACGAGGTCTAGTATCCTTATTCAAGATTTGCATAAAAACAGGATTATGGTCTGATTCCCCACCACAACCAACCCATTGCCGAAAGTGAAGATGATAATCCAGAAAATTAGTTGATAGCAGAAACCTATCTAATCTCTTACAAATATTTTCACACCCACTGCGATTAGTCCAAGTGGGAAGTAAGATAGTTGGAACAATATCCACAAGACCAACATCCTCCTTCTGCCTAATGAAGAAATATGATAAATTATTTGCTCTAGCCTTAACTCCCCAAATCTCAGATACTAATATATAATAGTTCAAATCCCCACCCATGATCATTTTAGAGCTCATTAAACCCTCCATTTTAAACAATTTACACCAGAAACTCTCTCTATCCACATAAGGTCCGTACAAATTAAGACAACATATCGATAATTTAAGCTCAAAAGAATACAGCGAAGTAGACAGACCAGGTCCCATAGCCTAGGCATTAATCAAATGAAATTGATGAGTCCTCCATCCTAGTAGTAACCCCCCTCCATGATTGATGTAGAATCTAGATATCTAATAGAGCTTGTAAATAAATAAATAAAGCAGAAAGAAATTATAAAATATAAAGACTATAATACGACTTTACAGTTTGTAATTAATGTTATGTTTATCTAGTAGTCAATGTTATGTTCATATAGTAATATAACCTTTGTGTTACGCTGGAAAATAAGGAAACTTCGTTAAATTTCATAAATAAATGAGAAATAAGGTAACTTTTCGTAATGGTCGTGCAATTAAAGTATGCAATTTAATTTTATAATAGAAGTTCCATGGAAGGCCTATATATAATTATTTTGGGAATGTGTTCATTTATAAGTATAGCCATTCCATAGATGGTTTAGGATACATTGGTATTGGGAGTGTGGGCATTTATAGATACAATAGTTCCATGAATGGCTTATATTAGCATGGTGGTGTTTGGAATGTGGTCGTTTTGTTGTGAAGGATTATAGTATAGTGGTTGGGAGTGTGGTTCTTTTTGTTGTGAAGGAAGGTAAGGAATTCTCAATTCTAGAGGAAAGTGTGGGTTCAATGTCTTTGTCAAGTCTTTTCCTTTTTCAAACGACCTTGCTACCAAAGTCTGCGAATTAAATTTATAGAGAGCAATTTCATAGATTGCCTATTTTATACTTGTCTTGGGAATGTGGTCCTTTATCTCTAAGGAAACTCCACAAATGGTCTATATTATAGTGATGTTCAGAATGTGGTTGTTTTTGTGGGGCAATTTCATGGATATCTTATATTAACATGATGTATTCAAAGTTACCTTATATCCCATTTATTTATGAAATTTAACGAAGTTTCCTTATTTCCCAACATAACACAGAGGTTATATTGTTGCATGGACATAACATTGACTACTAGATAAACATAACATTAATTGCAGACTGTAAAGTGACATTATATTCTTCCTATTTTATAATTGCATTCTTGCTTTCTTTATTTACAAGCTCTATTGGAGATCTATATTCTACACGCAATTATATGAGTAACTACATATTAATCATACTATTTTCATATGTTTATTATGCTCATGTCTACAGAGAGAAGATTGAAGTTTATTGTAAACTTGTAGCCTATATGTATCATTGTTTGGATACGTTATGGTCTAAAATATTTTTTAATTTTTTCAATAAATAATATTGTTGCTCCCAACAAAATGTTTCTTGCAAACTTCAACAAAACTTCTAGTCATTTTAGACATTTGTATCCACATTCTGGAAACTACATGGGGGAATAGTGAATAACTTGAAAGAATTTCTCACCTCCCTTCACAACAAGAGAAACATTCCCAATCATAATAATACAGATAATACAATATACATGACTATATATCTGAAGTATATACAATAGTCCTCGATACATACGACCATGAATAGGCATAATGGACATATGTCATGAGTAGTCACAACTATGTAAAATATACAATGGAATCTAGTCTCCATAATGAATGAAGACATCTGGTACATAATGAAGTACATTGCTCTGATATGAGAACTAAAGTCCCATAGGTATTGTCACAATCAAGATAGTAGGATATATGGAATACCACCATGGTCTGAGGTATTCTATGCAAACCACTGATAATACATGTCTCATCACGTGAATACATATGGTGAGGTCGAACATGATGAAACATCATCTTATTACTGATCATTGAGGTATACCGTTAACAGATGCAAGAACTCCCACCAATGATGAAAGTGGGTGTCAAGGTATCGAGTGCATTCAACAAGTGTGAATAGAGGTGTCGAGGTCGAACACTTGAAGAATCCATCGATTAAGGGACATTGATGTATTCCCAAATTGTCGATGGCAAGTGAACCTACCATCGATGACTGCAAGTCTCAAGGCACTCAACTAACTCAATATTCCAATTCCATAATAAATGATTTGAAGTTGATGGAATGGGATCCAATGGAAGGAGGGTAGTACATCCCCCATCAACTAACATGAGGTACCTATCAAGGATGGATAATTTGGAAGAACTCGAATGAACATGATGTGCACTAACCAATAACTATGTGTGTCTCTCACGCATACCAGATCAAAGTAGCATGTGAAAGAGACCCTCTAAATAACATCCAATGATGAAAACTACTAACAGAGGTGAGGAAATCATCAATAAGGTCTAATGGAATCCAAGACACGACATAAATACCAATGTGAATATTTTTTCCATCGAACATAAGCAAAACCACTTAGTCAATGACCAATGTTGAGATGTCATCTGCTGAGTTCAAGGTCACCTACCAATGATGAAAGTAGGCCCAGGGTTCCAAGTAGGACAACGACTCTATAAAGTACCGGGATGACCGACATGTAGAGTCAAGATATATAAGGAATGACCTACTCAAGCTAAAGACTTACTTTGAATAAGAGCTTAAGGCATATGAATACACTTAGAAAGCATAAACTCAAATGTGCATACTTGGACATCTATGTGACACACGAGGCATCAACAGAGGCTCCATAGGGACAGGAAGCTTAATGAGTCAGTGGAGAAATATATGAATAACGAGTGCAGCTTGTCATGCCATAATAGAAACCCGACCCATGATGGATGGACTCAAATTGTGCTATGTTAAAAGGTGACACTACAACTGCCAACATAAGAAGATATCATTTCTCGTCTGGACTTTTATGTCTTTTTTTAAATTCATATTATAAAGCTTGAAAAAGAATAAAATGTGCTTATAGTACATTAAAGAGCAAATGAGTGTTGCATGCAAGCAAACTAGTTCCAAGCAATGGAACATACCTATGCTCAATGGAAGGAAACACATGCAAGATAAGGACACTTGTGGGGATGTTTCCTCTAGGGTGTGGGGTGATCAATATGTAAAGGGTAAATAATAAGCTTTTCTTGGCTAGAGTTGAGGAAAGCTCGGTAAATTAGGCTTATAACATGGAAGCAGGGAGCCAACATTATTCTCAATAAGGCAAGAAGACACATGCAATGCATTTACAACTTGATATAAAGCAGGAGTCCCTATGGGAGATGGCTAACATAAGAGATAAGAAGAAACATGAGGTTTCTATTCAAAATCATGGAGGGAATACAAGGGACTCCCAAACCTAAGGAGGAGCTCAACATGGGCACTAAATGGCAAAGCGGGTTCTAACTAGGGGACCCATGGTCAAGAAATATCTATCGCTTAAATAACGACACCGTCCAATAGTATTTAGAAGGTTCTGTGTCATTAAAAAGCAGGTTCGTACCTAACGTTTATTCATCATGGTCATAGGATAGTGCAACAATGCAAGCAGAACATGATCATATCCTATATGCTAGTTAATATTTATACTTGCCAAAGGCGTGAACAAACTCTGAAATTGTAAAAATCCACTAAGGCTTGATGAAACTGCATTAAAAAATAACCCTACACCACAATATTAGTTCAGATTATTTGTAAAATAATAAAGATGGGATAAAAACTATAGGAAAGTGGGTAATTTGTTTTATAAATAGTAAAAAATTGACATTTTATCGTACCATTTGGTTTTTTTACCACAAACAGTGCTTTGGAAGTTCTTTTCACCCTCAGACTTCACACGTGGATTTCAGGAGCTACAAGCAACAAAATCACAAACCGTCTGGAGTAGGTAAATCCTCTCATCATTCCCTAGCATTTCATTGTTTTTATTTCATTTTTTCATGGTCAAATTTTGAATTTTCATCATGGAAATTGGGCTATTCGTCCAACACGGATCACAAATAATTGAGATGCATGTAGGGATGGATCCACGCATCCAAAGCGAAGCATGTCCGCATGGAAACACCATTGTTCAGTCAGTGACCTGCATGGAGTACCTTGAATGCAGTTTTTTAAGAATTTAACCTCACAACTCTCTCTCTCTCCTTTGCAGGATGGTCATGGAGTGGAGGGAGAGGGAACATGATGATGTTGATAGGGTTGTGTATGGAAATAATCCTACCCAACAAGAATTGCAAATATGTGGTATTTATAAATCATGGAATCTTGGGAGTATGAGAGCACAACCAAGATTAATACAAATGCTCATCAACTATTAGGATCCGAACATAGAGGCATTCAATCTAGATTGGATGCTGCTCAAAATCAATGTGGAAGATATATACTTCATCATAATATTATCTTTCGAAGGCGAGGTAGTCAATCTTAGAGTTTGTAGAATCGATGGGGGAATGATTATAGATGAGTATATTGTCGCAAATTTCCTTCCCAACACTAAGAAAGTGGAAATTCAAGTCCTTAACTGTGTGATCCAGAGTCTAAGTCTCAAGGTGATCATCTTAGTCTTGGCCAAGATCTCGAGTTAAACATCATTACATCAGGCATTGTGACTTCTTATATTCTATGCAATGGATTATTTGAGAACTGCCATTTATGATTGGAGCACATCATTGTTCGACAACATGAAACATTAGCTAATAGAGTGTAAAATTGGTCGGGCCAAGAACCTCGAGTTTGCTAGCATATTGTGCAGTTTATTTTTTAAGAGGGAATCAAGACTTATCCCTGGAGTTGAGGTTTCTCCTCATGGTCTAAGTGATCCAGCCCAGATCTGCTGGACTGAAGTGATGCAGCAGTTGGGAGGCGATAGAATTCCTTCTCCATTCACAAATGATTTCTTCCATCGGTGGTGGTGGAAGGTGATCACCATAGATGATTACCCCTATGAGGGGATAGACTTCCATGGAGATAGGGTCATGCCACTACCACGAGTATCCACATTTGGGGACATAGGTAAGATCAATTTTTTGTTTTGCAATCTTTTATATTTTTGTATTTTTGGTTTAATGAAAGCAGAAACATGTTTTTTGGTGGTGTCAAGTACTAACATTAGGTTGACACGGGCTCATGACGATCAGAAGGTTATCCACGACACCGGCGTAGGGGCCAAGGAGAGGACATGATCGCTGAGTGGATCTGAGCAGACGCTACAGAATTTGTAGGAAAACTTGGCCCGTTTGACCCACATGATCCCTATGGTAAACTTGGCGGAGGCCCTGCCCGAGGCTATGGAGAGACATGTGGTTGGGGTACCTCGTCCGTGAGTTAGGTTGTTTAGGTGTTTAGCCAATGTTGTAGTTTGTTACCATGGCCATCATCTAGGGCCACAAGAATAGATTCCATGACTCTATTTTGTATCGATCGTATATATTTTGAGGGCTAGAATCCTAGTTTTGTACTATGCCATGATATTTTTCGGAACTATTATTTGGAAATAAAAACTTATGGCTATCGATTTGATAAATGTCCATGTGTATGAATGTATAAATGTGAATGTATGTGTGAATGCTTCTTTCTTAGTTATGTGGAAAATGCCAACCTTAAATTGTAATTTGCATATGAATCAACAGATTGATTATAGCATCTAGGTATATGAATATATGTAATGAAATCAAAATGTCGTTCTAGGAATGATGGCCTTAAGAAATTTCTCAGCAATGTAGGATCTCTAATGCGGTACCGACCATTCAATTATGAAACTATCAGTTGTGAATCTAGGTGAACCTCTAAATATTGAATATCATTTGAAATGGCATCGTGTAATAGCTCAATAATGATGCTATACTTAGCCATATTATTCAAATATGGATGAAGGCATACATCTCCTGAAGACACAAGTTGACCCTCGGGTGCATAAATGACCCACGGGAAAATGCTAAGTTCTACACATGGAGGATGGAACCATCCACAAATCCTAAGTATGTTGAAGACTCCATCAATATTTTCCAACATGTCAACAAACCAACATCACCACAACAAAAACAAAAAACTATGCAAAATTGTACAATAATATACAAGGTACCATCCCAAGCTAGAGACTTAGGAATAGTGTTTCTTGAGGTAGAGCCCATTTCTAGGCTCCTTCAAAACATTATCTTCGTAATATTCCAACTTGTAAGCACCTTTATCTAGGACAGGAATCATAATGTAAGGACCATGCCACATAGGATTAAACTTTCCTACCCCTAATGGTTTGTTGGCTTGATCATATAAGAGGACCAATTCACTCTTGTTATACTGACGTGGATGAACACACTTATCATATTGGGCCTTGACACAACGTTTATTTATTTCTATTGCCTGGACGACATCTTGAAGTTTCTCATTAAGGTTCCCAAGGTGGAATAATCGTTGTTCTAACTCAACTCCATCCCTTGAACTAACTGGTACAATGAAAAATTGGTGGAAGAATTAACTGTAGTTCGGTAAACCCACAAAGTAGGGTATAACATAATATGCCAATTAGTCTTGTTTTGGGTGACAATTTTTTGTAGAATGGTCTTAACAGATTTGTTAATCGCCTCAACTTGACCATTCACTTGGGGATAATAAGGCGAAGAATGATCTTTCTTAAACCCATGATCAGTGACAATCTCCTTGGAGGTTCCGAACTGAGTAATAATTTGGTTGAACACGAAATGGGTGCTTGTCTCACCATCAGATTCGATTATTGGCATGACATTTGCCCACTTAGTAAAGTAATCCATAACCACAATAATATGATGATACCCCCTAGCTGAAGCTGGGTTGCAATCCATGAAATCCATCCCCAACTTAGTGACGGGGCTGTGATGGGATGTAACAGGGCGAGATGCGAGCACATATTCCAAGAAAAAACTTGGCAAGGGCGACATCTCTTGACCGCATTAACACAATATTTAAATATCGATGATCAATAGTAACCCACTCTCAAAATATTATGAGTTGTAGAACTCCTGAATAAGTGACCACCACACGCCCCATTGTGGTAGTAATTAAGCACATCCTTAATCTCCTCGTGAGTTAAACAACAATGTAAGATAGAATCCACCCCAAGACAATAAAAAGTGTGATCGATAATGAGGTAGTTTTTAGCTTTATGATGCATGCGTCATTGTTCATCCCTTGAAATATGTGGAGGGAACTTCAAAGTCCTAAGATATATGATAATATTTCCAACATGTAATACCCCGGTTTTGACCCCAATTGCATTAAATTATAAATGATGTAAATAGTGTTATCAAATCATGGTGTGGAGCTCAAAGCAAAGGCCCTGCCATGGATTTAGTGTTTTATGTTTCGACAATTAAAATCGATGTCGATGGTTTACATGCTAGCTAGGCACAATATAATTTTGGACATCATGTAAATATGCAATTAATAAAAATACCCACAACTAACTATGTCAATGCAATGTTAAAGAGATGTGGGCATGATTTCACAAGGAATAGTGGGGGGGGAATATTCAAACCCTTGAGAAAATAGGGTAAAGCCAAATTTCAATGGGATAACCCATAAAGCTGTAAACTACCCATTTTTTCTTTTGTGACCAATCATTTATTTATTCCAAAAATTGGTTGAGGTAGTTAAGGCCTTGGGATGAGAAGAGTATGGTAGTCAAATTCGTATTGGGGAAGCCACCCATTTTTGGGAAAATGAATTTTGACTTATAGGGCAAGTAAATACTTGGAAATGGATGCCCAAGCCATTATTCACCCATATGTTTTGCTCTATCACGCAGCTGGAGATCCTGTGCATTTCCCTTCATGTTTTCGGTAGTTTTCTTCATTTTCTCCATAGCTGGGAAGTCGTTTTTGTAATGCTCAGTGGTTGGGATTTCTCCTTCATGTTTTTATGTTGTTTCCTCATTTACATGGCCGGGAAAACCTGTTTTTGTATTGCTGAGTGAATGTGTAGCAGAGATTCATGATTTGGGGGTTTTAAGAGGTCGTTTTTCCTTTCCTCACATAGTTGGATATTGATGTGCATTTCCCTCATGATTTTCTTCATTTTCCTCATTGTTCTCCAAGTTGGAAACCTGTTTTTGGTTATGCTCAGCGACTGGGAAGATAGATCCGTGTTTTGGGTGTTTGGGGAGGTCGTTTTTCCCCTGTGAAGCCCAAGGACATTTCCTAAAATCATATTTATCACCTAGGGTGTTTTCCCCATCTACCATTTTCGTTTGTGGTTGCCAAACATTTTTCTACCAACCCAAAACTTGTATTTTGCTGTGAAGTGCATCCTTGTGTTGGCTTAGCCGAGTAAGTCCAAGGAATCCCATATGTGAAATGGTTTGATTGTGATTGGCTGTGGTTTTTGTCTTGGATGAGTAATTCCAAGGAACCCATATGTTATTGGCTTGTTGCCTTAGTAGCTAGTGAAACCCAATTGTTTATTGGATTGGCTGGACATCCTGTGAAACCCAACTGTGTGTTTGCTTGACTATGTGTGTATGGTCTTGCTATGTGTAAGTCTGTTGTCCCTAGTTCCTTGTGGAAATAATGCCCAGCTCGAGGGTGGCAGTGGTTCTGAGAGATTGATGAGCACACTGGCCTATGGTTGGGCCGAACGTTGTAGTGACATAGCTAGTTGCGGGGAAGCTTCTTCTCAAGATAAGTATTTTATTGTGTTTAATCTCTGCAATGTATTTGTTTTATAAATTATTATGAACATGATGAATTCTTGAATCAATGATTTGCTTCCGCTGTATATTTCATGTATAATGCATCTGTACATGTCTTTTATTTCAATGCATTTGTTTATTATGTTCATGGGGCTAGATTGCCCGTTTTGACAACAACAACATCATAGTTGCGTCCTCTTCGTTGAGTAGAGGGGAGGGGATGTGACAATACCAAAGTTTTGTATATGAGATGAGGACAATGTGCTCATCCACGAATGAGTCCTCATGAACCGTGTCCTCATTAAGCCTAGGAAGATCCAACTTCAACTTCGCGAAGACAAAATACTTCTTGGATTTTGATGAAACAAAATAAAGGTCAAATTATTTTAAAATAAAAATCCATTTATTATATTTCCCCCCTATCATCCGTTTTTTTATGATGAACTGAAATGGATTGATATGCGCTACAATTGTATTCTAGCGAAGTATACTGTAATGCCGTCACATCGATTTTCTACATGAACAATTGCTAAGGACAATTTCTCCACATGAGTATATCAAAGTTCCGCATCAATAATATTTCAGCTAAGATAATGGATAACATGCTCATAGAGCTCATCGTCCTCTTGAACCAGTACCATACCAAATGTCTCTTGAGACACGACCACATAAAACAAGAAATCATTACTATAGTCTGAAGGACGAAGCAAAGGGGTGATGATAAGGATTTATTAAGAGTGTCGAAGGGATCTTGGGCTCAATCATCCCATAAGAAAAGGGTATCCTTCTTCAATAAGTGCATAAAACTCTTGGCCAGGTTGGCATAGTTCATAGCGAACCGACGTAAGAAATTATCCTTCCCTTGGAGATTCTAAAGTTGTCGAATTGTGTGTAGGGGAGGAAACCGAAGTATCACCTCAACCTTTAATCGATTGACCATAGTCCCCTCTTTTTAAACAATGGATCCCAATAGATGACCATTCCTAACACAAAAGATACAATTTTTAGGGTTTAAACAAATTTGATAATGATGACATATCTCAAATACCAATCGAAGGTGTGTTGGATCATCCACCCTCTAGCGAGAGTGAGTAGCAAGGTCATCGAAATAGACTTCAATTATGTGTTTAAGTTCGTGAAAGTAAAAGGTCATTGCACACTGAAAATTTGTTTCGACATTTTTAAGGTCAAAGGGCATCTTCATGTATGCAAACATACCCTAAGGACATATAAATGCAGTCTTGTGTTTATCCTTGGGCTTAATTTGGATCTGATTATAGCCGACAAAACCGTGCATAAACAAGAAAATATCACTTCCCACACACTCGTCTAAAATCTAATCAATAAATGGAGTGGGGAAGTTATCCTTAGGATAGATTCTATTCAAATCTCTAAATTCGGTGCACACACAGATGGTCCCTTGCTTCTTATCAACATGAATGATATTTGATACCCATTCGGTTAAGGGTTTCGGGTAAATGAATCCATTGTTGAGTAGGTTCTCTACTGCAATTTTAATGGCGGGTACCTTACAAGGATTTACAGCTCTTAAGAATTGTTGAACATGCTTATCATTCAGATAATTTTTAATCTCATGCTTGAAAATGCAGGTGTCTATCCTTGGCATCTCTTCATAAAACCAAGAAAATATGTTGTGGAATTCCTTAAATAACTCAATGTATGTCTAAATTTATTTAGGTGAACAATCCACATTGATATAAACATTTTCCACCTTAATAGGGGTCCAATAAATTTTGATCGGAATCATCAGAAATATGTTCACCATGTTCCCTTTGGCATATATACCATGCGTGCCTAATGAGACCATGGGGTGACCAAATTTTTCACTTAAGGCGGACCAAAATTAATCATGCTCTATGTTGGGATATTATAAGTCCACTTCATACTTAGGATAAATTATTTAATCATTATTTGATTAATTTCCTACCTACTAGCCTAGATAGTTGGGATCCACTTGCACCACTTGGTCAACACTTTCTATATATACCCCAGGAGCGCCTTTAACCTGACTCTGGTTAGATCTTGTCTACCTTATTGAATGCCATAATTAATAGCTGCGCCTTCCTGCAAATTGTGTCTTTATACTACTTTTATCCTGCTTTTTAGTGGATAAGGTAAAGCTAGTCTACTAGAAAACTGCTATCTTTTATTGTCAACCTATCCACCATGATTTTCTCACCAGATTCCAGGATTAGCATGTTTTTTCATCACTCATGAAAAATCACTCATGATTTAGATAATTCATGATGTCCTTGACTGATTAGGAAAGTTATTTAGCCACCTATGGGAGTTTATTATATTTAGTAAGTCTTCTTTTTGAGCTAGCATGAGTTGTCTCCTATGCAACTCGAATTTACCTATGAGGGATGTACTATTTATGTACACTATTATTCATCATTAATTAATGGAAGGATACACTCCAATATTCATCTCTTCTTCATGTGATTCAATCTCTCTATCTTCTCTTTATTTTCCTTGTGCATGCTTGTGAGAATTATCTTGTAGAAAGATCTACTTCATGTGCTTCTTCTTTGCATCAAGGCTCTATTTCTACATGGTATCATTGCTGCAATTTATACACTCGATTTGTTCGATCTTGGGGATAAATTAAGATCGATGATGCATATCCTCCCAAGGTAGTTATGGATCATACATGGCCTCAATAATAGCTTTGTTTGAAGGTAAATTGTTGTTAAGGAAATCATGTGAGCACGACAAATTGACCACCCAAGCAGGAAATACCAAGAGATCTTTCTCTTCCATCAATGAAGAGGAAGGATAAGAGTTTGCATTAACATATAGTATAGCTTGGTAAGTAACCTAGGATAAAAACAATGACATATCCACTCCACGAGTGAATGCCATTCACACAAATCAACTGAAGAAGGAAAATTCCAAGGATCACTCAAATACGAAGTATGAAATGGGACCCGACCCAATGATGGTAAAGCACCATCAAGAGTGTAATAGATAGCTAAAATAAGTGTCAAAAAGTTAAAAGTTCCCATAAGCGAAGGATACATCCCGAGACCCACGTTCTTAGTTGCCGATTGAAAATTCTCAAAAATTGGGACCGTAGGTTCCGTTGATGCAGAGGAACTAGAATTAGTAAATGATAATTGATTGATCATCACAATTTTTCCTTCATGAGGAAAGCATACAACACAAAATATAAATGATACGGTCATCTTCATGGCATAAATCCAGTTCTGACCTAGTAAAAGGTTGTAGTCAAGGAGTGCATCAACCACATCAACCTCGATTGACACAAACTTCCCTTCCAACTAGACATGAAGAAAAGGAATAATTCCATGTGGTCTAAATGAGTGTCCATCAAATGTTGTCATCATAGTCATTAAAATTTTTGGAACCCTAATTCGATTCCAGGTTTAGTTTCACTACTTGTAGTTTAATGCCCAAACCCCATCATGCATTATTGTATTATATTTAACAAAAAATATTTTTTCTTGAAACACATGGAATTCATTCAACATAAACAACTTAGAAATTTAAATGGCAACCAACTTTTCACACTCAGAAAATTATAACAACCAACACACTCATGAAATTTAGACTTAGAATTTTGACCAAAAAGGTCTAGGAAAATGCCCAAAGGAAAAAACCTGTTCTGAAGAGAGACTTTTATTTTCTTCAGGAAAACTAAAACAAATTTACAGCAATACTTATATCAACCAAATTCATCTCAAAATTTGTGCCAAATAGTAATTATATGACTTGCTGAAAATTTCTAGAATTCTTCTCGAAAATTGTGCCCTTCTGACAATAGTACGGCCTCACACGTGTGGCCTTAGGAAACATGCCAAAATTAATTAAAGTTCAGAATTTATCTATCTCGATTTGTGTGCCCAAAATAGCATTAAATGTGTCCATTAGCACTATTTTTGGGCTAAGTAGTTGGCAAGGGATTTGGCTAGTAAATGGAGGAATAAGGTTTGAAATTTTCTTATCATATGACCTTGATGAATGTTAATGAGATTCTACAGGTATTTTAAAGGATCATTTCTAAGTTGGAAATACAAAATAATTGAAAATTTTCCAATTTTCATCTTTCCTAATGAATAAGAATGAAGAAATCCTCTCCAGGTTAAAAGGTGACAGCAAATGAACGGCCTGGATGCACAGCGAAGAAGATCAAAGGCCGTAAATCATTTTCTGCCAAGGAAAAATCG
The DNA here is from genome assembly GCA_001517045.1 of Pseudotsuga menziesii. Classification (NCBI taxonomy): domain Eukaryota; kingdom Viridiplantae; phylum Streptophyta; class Pinopsida; order Pinales; family Pinaceae; genus Pseudotsuga; species Pseudotsuga menziesii. The sequence goes on from LPNX010631732.1 coordinate 2,027,016, forward strand.
AGAGTGGAAAGGTGTAAAAATAAAGTTTCGGTTGTGAAAATAGCTATAACCTGACTTCCGCTTTCCATGGTCCAATATCTACGGTTCACGAAGGATTCCGCATAAATCAACGGTTCAACAAAAAGGTGGAAGCGGAAAAGGAAAATTTTCGGTTGTAAAAATTAGAAATCCCGACTTTTGTTTTCCACAGTTCAAGATCCGATGGCTTGGAACGTTTCCGCCAAAGATCAACGACTCGGAAAATTACAAAAGGGCGCAAATCGAAAAGCGAAAATACAAAATTTTTGGTTGTGAAAAGTTGAATTTCTGCATTCCACGATCCGCAAGATCAACGGTTTGGAATGATCCCGTAGCAAAATGGCATAATTGGAAAGGGGAAATACAAAAGTTTGGTTATAAAAAGAGTGGAATCCTGCTTTTTGTTTCCAGCAGGATCGACGGTCGGGAGAGCTTCCGCCTAAGATCAACAGCTCGGAAAGAAACAGAAGGGCGGAAAGCGGAAACATAAAAATTCAACATTGTGAAAACAAAGATCTCGTTTTCTGCTTTCCGCAGCCCGCAGCTTGATCTCATATCAACAGTTTGGAAAGTTTTTGTCTAAGATCAATGGTGTGGAAAAGGGGAACATGTGCATGAGATAAGCGTATTTCCCGATATGCAGAACTTGGTAGACCCCACTATTGAGTATATAAGTTGTCATTGATGTCGAAGGTGTTCACGAATGACAAAGGAATGGGCCAGTGGATATGATGGCAAAGTTGCTTATGAATTACAAAGGATAAGCAAAAGATACCATGGAAGAGTTAATGCAGCATAAGTCAAAGTAAAGACAAAATGGCATGATGATGAGGTGGAATAGACGAAGGTAGTGATAACATGGCACGATGATGAGGTGGCATAGTTATCTGCATGAGATCCGATGAATGAGGATCAATTTTTGTATAATTCGCAAAGATAGAATGGAGATTCGCATTAGTTCTAGAATGGATGGCTAGGGAGCGAACCGCACTAGATCTGACGGCAAATATCAAGTTTACATAAATTAGGCGGAAAGGCTAAAGATTTCGAAATAGATCAATATTGGACGGTGGGCATTGGTCCTGCACTAGAACCGACGGTTAAGGATTAATTCAGACAGTTAGGAGGAAAATCCAAAGTTCTGCAAAAGATCAAGATGAGACGGCTGATATTAGTTCCGTTAAAAGAGATCGACAGTGTGGAAGAAAAATGCGGAAGTAATGTTTAACCATTTTATGAACCTGCAACCCGCAATCCAGAAGATTGAAGGTTAGGAAAGACTTTGCAAAAGATTGACGGTGCAAAAGAAAAATTGTGGAAAGGAGCTTGTGGAAAGTCAAAATGTTACACTTCCGTATCCCGCATCCTGCATCCCGTAATCTCGAGATCGACAATCAGGAAAACGCCCGACGAAGATCAACGGTGGGAAATCGCTGAAACAAAATCTTGGTGTGGAAAGGCAATTTTGAGGTAGAAATCGATGGTTAGATCGACGTTCTGGAATGACTTAGAGATAGGATCAATGACTCTGATTGGATCAATAATTCGATCATGCGGAAAGAAGTTTGGCAGTGCAGAAGCACCTACAAACGTTGGACATAGGTGCGAAAATGGTTTCCAAGCTATGGAAACGATTTCTGAGGTGCGGGATCAATGGAAGAATGTGAAAATAGGTTCTAGAAGGTGTGATCTTTATATTTGAAAGGGCACAGCAGTGAAAGGTGTGTTTGTTCAGTTTGTAGAGACGCAACTATTGAAAGAAGCTCAAACGTTGAGAAGTATTTAAGCAGTGACCTAAGTAAAAGGAAGGTGTCTCTACGATTCAAATTATATGATATGAATCAAAGACCAGTGGGTGTGACAGAATTCAGTGGGAGAGAAATTGTGAGAAACATATCAGGGTGGTAGGGCGGCGCTAGGGAGGGAAACAGGCCTGCAGGGGGTTATTTCCTGCTTTCAATTGTAGCCAATAAACCAAGGGGTTGTAGCCTCCTTCCAATTGGCATTGGTAAATAGGGTGTTGTAGCATCCTTTCAGTTGTAACTGATAAACCAGGGGGTCGTATCCTCCTTCCAATTGGCATTGGTGAATAGGGTGTTGTAGCATCCTTTTAGTCGTAGCTAATAAACCAGGGGGTCGTAGCCTCCTTCCAATTGGTATTGGTAAACAGGGTGTAATACCATCCTTGTCTGTAGCAGAAGGCAAAAATATTTGTAAAAAACAATTTTGCATTAATAGGACATATTGGTGGTTTACCCTATTGGGCTTCCACGTTAAAATTTTGTTCTATGTATTCTTGTTGTTATGTGTATTTAATGATAGATTTAATAAGTGGTTAAATTAGTAAAAAGATAACAATATTGATTCACCCTCCTCTCAGTATTGACCAATAAACCAACAATTGGTATCAGAGCGGGTTCCTTCAACACAGTTTAACCATTGGAAGGTAGATCCTTTATATAACCACTATGTATCAACAAGAAGGCTTGGCCACTAACAGACCTCCACTATTTACAGGAGAAAACTATGCCTATTAGAGTGTAAGAATGAGGTGTCATATGATGTCCCTAGGATGGAAGGTTTGGGAAGCAACTGAAAAAGAACATAACATAGGAAACCTATACCCTACAGACACAGTTGAACTAGGTGAATATGAAGGAAATGCCAAATCCCTAAATGCAATCTTGAGTGGAATAACAAACACCGTGTTTACCAAGGTTATGCAATGCACTTCTGCTAAACAAGCCTGGGATAAGTTGAAGATTATCTACGAAGGAGAATATAAGGTCAAAGAATCCAAACCGCAGACATATAAAGGTCAATTTGAAAGCCTCAAAATGAGAGAATAAGAGAATATTGGGGAATACCTTCTTCATGTAGATGAGGTGGTTAATACTATTAGAGTTCTTGGAGGAAAATTGAAAGAAAAATAAGTGGTAAGCAAGATACTAAGAACATTACCAATGAGATATGACTCAAAGGTTTCCACCTTAGAGGAAAGATATGACCTCAAAACAGTGACAATGGATGAGCTGCATGGAATTCTCACTACGTATGAGATGAGAACTAGAATAAATGAAACCTCAAATAAAGAAGCAGCATTTAAAGTCTCTTCCAAAAATCAATCAGAGAATCTAAATGATGAGGAATCCCTCTTTGTAAGTAAACTTAAGAAAGGAACTAGGAAATACAAAGGTAAGCTACCTTTGAAATGTTTTAACTGTGGAAGGATTGGACATTTTGCCCATAAGTGTTCCTACCCAAAACAAGAGTAGAGTGACCATGAAGAATCTTGTTGTCATAAGGGTAAGACGAAGTTTAAAGAAAAAACGAAGAACTTCTGTTCCAAGGAAGAAACTGAAGATGAGTGAAGATGAAGAAATCCGATTTATAGGAACAACAAATTCAAATGAGGAATCAGAACTGGACATAGAAGTTGAATACATGGTTGCTATAGATTAAATTGAAAGATGTAGGAAAAGAAACAAAGTTTTGAAAGAGAAACTGTCTAAATACCAAGAAGAGACAAATCATATTATTACTATTTTGAGAAACCAACTTCAAGAGGCCAAGAAGAGTGAAGAAGACCTAGTAGTTTTGCTCAGGAAGAGAATTCAAGATTCTTAAAAACTTGAGAAAGAAATTACTCCACTTAGAGAAGGAGTTGATGAAAAAACCATTAAATCAAAGTTTGAGAACAACTCAAGGATTCTATATGGCATTCTGAGTAGTCAAAGACCATCAAGTGATAGGTCTGGTTTGGGGTTCGTTAAAGAGAAGAATCCAACGAGTTTTCATGTTACCAACCAAGAAGGAAGTAAGAAAATCTATGTTGAAGTACTAAAGACTCCAGTTAAGAAGGAAGGAAGCAAGAAAGAAGGCTTAATTTCTCAAGATAAAAATATAAATAATATAGCACCTAAAAGACCAAATATATATCTACATATCTTTTTAGGTCACTACTATTCTTGTAATAATTTTGGTCATAAGGCCTTAAATTGCAGAACTAAAATAAAGGTTTCTGAATACAAGAAGAAGTCATCAAGTAATAGATCGAATGGAAATAAGAATATTTTCACACTACTCCAAAAATATGACATAGAATGTTATAAGTGTAATAACCATGGACATATGGCAAGAGATTGTAAACTGAAGACTCCTACAAGGAATATTGTTGCAAACAAATCTCAGAACATCAAACAAAAGATGTGGAGAAGGAAGGAAGACTCCAAAGATGTAGAAGAAATAAATATTTCAAACACCAGTGAGGTCTCCAAAGACAACGATGACCATAATAGAGACATAAATAAGGATGACATCCTTTATGAGGAAAAGTAAGATGGATATATAAAAGAATACACTGATAAAGACGAAGGTGATGAAGAAGGATGTAGTGATAAATGTGGGATCATTTTCTAAAAAGGTCTCTCGTGATTTAAAGAAAACCCCAAAAATAACATTAGAAGGGATCTTATGCTAAGGGGGAGTTAAAGTCAGAAAATTGCAATTGGTATCTAAGAAAAAACTCAATTGGTGTCTAATGTTGAAGTATATTGAAAGATACCTTCCTCAAAGACAATAGATGATCAAGGTTGGTGTATGGATGACATAAGAGAAAGTATGAAGTAACATGAGAACAAAAAAATGTGAGAGTCATGACGACCATGATGTCTGCAATCAAATAGAAGATAAAGATGATTATGTTCACTTAGTATTTGTCATAAATGGTTGATAGGAGAAAACTCAAGTCTAAAAATAAAAATTCAGTCTATTGGTAAGGTAGAAGGATGAGCTCAGCACTGACAAAAGAAAAAGGTTGAGGTTATGATTCTTTATGTCTGAGATAGTGAGACCATAGAAACTATTTAATAAACTGAAGTAATATCTGTGTTGAGGATTTGAAGTTATGTGTCTAAGGGACAGTTGATAATATAGATCTAAAATCCAAAAGAATCCAACAGTATGTGATAGGTTTTTATATGAAGATCTAAATGCACAAGCTTAAATAATGCTGGTAAAAGTGGAAGCCAGTTAACTTATAGGCATAATAGACCATTAGATATGGCAGCAGGAACATAGTTTTAATAATAAAAAAACATGTATCCTAGACTAGAAAATGGAAGAGTGTTGAAAAAAATGTTGAGTGTAGACTCTGCCACAAAATTGTTGACAAAGGAGAATAAGTACACTGATAGGGGAATTCCATGGATCTATCAGTTAAGATATCATTCACGAACATGAAATGTTATAGATAAATGTTAATACATTGGTTAAAATAACCAAGTGAATTTAAATGGGAGATATGATGACAGGAGTAGTTGTCAAAAAGAAAAGAGACAGGAAATCCTATATCAAAATAGGTGCAGCATTGGCATAATAGGTTATCCTTTGTCATTGTTGTCAAAGGGGGATAATGTTTAGAGGTTGCCATAAATGCCAAAGGGGGATATTGTTGAGTATATAAGTTGTCATTGATGTTAAAGGTGTTCACGAATGACAAAGTAATAACTAGTGGATATGATGGCAAAGTTGCTTATGAATTACAAAGGATAAGCAAAAGATACCATGGCAGAGTTAACGCAACATAAGTAAAAGTAAAGACAAAATGGCACAATGATGAGGTGGCATAGACAAAGGTGGTGATGACATGGCATGCTGATGAGGTGGCATAGTTATCTGCATGAGATTCGATGAATGAGGATCAATTTTTGTATAATCTGCAAAGACAGAATGCAGATCCGCATTAGTTCTAGAATGGACGGTCAAGGAGCGACCCGCACTAGATCTGACAGTGAAGATCAAGTTTACATAAATTAGGTGGAAAGGCTAAAAATTCTGAAAAAGATCAAAATTGTATGGTGGCAATTGGTCCCGCACTAGATCTGACGGTTAAGGATTAATTCCGACAGTTAGGCGGAAAATCTAAAGTTCCGCAAAAGTTCAAGATCAGGCGGCTGAGATTAGTTTCGTCAAAAGAGATCAACGGTGCAAAATAAAAGTGTAGAAAGGGAATTGTGAAAGTAACGTTTAACCATTTTATGAACCTGTAACCCACAATTCGGAAGATCAAAGGTTAGGAAAGACTCCACAAAATATCGACGGTGTGGAAGAAAAATTGCGGAAAGGAGCTTGTGGAAATTCAAAATGTTACGCTTCCACATCCCGTAATCTGGAGATCGACGGTCAGGAAAACGCCCGACGAAGATCAACAGCGGGAAATTGATGAAACAAAATATTGGTGTGGAAAGATGATTTTGAGGCAGAAATCGATGGTTAGATCGACGGTCCGGAATGACTTAGAGACAGGATCAACGACTCTGATTGGACCAGGAAGTTGATCATGCGGAAAGAAGTTTGACAGTGCAGAAGCACCTACAAACGTTGGACAGAGGTGCAGAAATGGTTTCCAAGATACGGAAACGATTTCTGAGGTGCAGGATCAATGGAAGAATGTGAAAAGGCGTTCTGGAAGGTGTGATATTCATATCTAAAAGGGCACAATAGTGAAAGGTGTGTTTGTTCAGTTCGAAGAGATGCAACTGTTGAAAGAAACTTAAACGCTGAGAAGTATTTAAGCAGCAACCTGAGTAAGAAGGAAGATGTCTCTGTAGTTCAAATTGTATGATTGGAATGAGAGACCAGTGGGTGTGACAGAATTCAGTGGGAGAGAAATTGTGAGAAACATATCAGGGTGGCAGGTTGGCGCTAGGGCAGGTAACAGGCCTGCAAGGGGTTGTTGCCTTCTTTTAGTTGTAGCTAATAAACCAGGGGGTTGTAGCCTCCTTCCAATTGGCATTGGTAAATAGGGTGTTGCAGCATCCTTTCAGTCATAGCTGATAAACCAGGGGGTCGTAGCCTCCTTCCAATTGGCATTGGTAGATAGGGTGTTGCCGCATCCTTTCAATCGTAGCTGATAAACCAGGGGATCGTAGCCTCCATCCAATTGGTATTGGTAAATAGGGTGTAATACCATCCTTATCTGTAGCAGTAGGAAAAAATATTTGTAAATAATAATTTTGTAATAATAGGACGTATTGGTGGTTTACCCTATTGGGATTCCACGTTAAAATTTGGTTCTGTGTATTCTTGTTGTTATGTGTATTTAATGATAGATTTAATAAGTGGTTAAATTAGTAAAAATATAACAATGTTGATTCACCCCCCTCTCAGTATTGACAAATAAACCAACAATTTGTATCAGAGCGGGTTCCTTCAACACAGTTTAACCACTGGAAGGTAGATCCTTTATATAACCACTATGGATCAACAAGAAGGATAGGCCACTAACAGACCTCCACTATTTACAGGAGAAAACTATGCATACTAGAGTGTAAGAATGAGGTTCCATCTGATGTCCTTGGGATGGAAGGTTTGGGAAGCAACTGAAAAAGAACATAACATAGGAAACCTATACCCTACAGACACAGTTGAACTAGGTGAATATGAAGGCAACGCCAAAGCCCTAAATGCAATCTTGAGTGGATTAACAAACATTGTGTTTACCAAGGTTATGCAATGCACTTCTACTAAACAAGCCTGGGATAAGTTGAAGATTATCTATGAAGGATCATCTAAGGTCAAATAATCCAAACTGCAGACATATAAAGGTCAATTTGAAATCCTCAAAATGAGAGAAGAAGAGAATATTGGGGAATACCTTCTTCATGTAGATGAGGTGGTTAATGCTATTAGAGGTCTTGGAGGAAAATTGAAAGAAAAAGAAGTGGTAAGAAAGATACTAAGAACATTACCAATGAGATATGACTCAAAGGTTTCCACCCTAGAGGAACGAGATGAGCTGCATGGAATTCTCACTACGTATGAGATGAGAACTGGACTAAATGAAACCTTAGAGAAAGAAGCAGTGTTTAAAGTCTCTTCCAAAAATCAATCAGAGAATCTAAATGATGAGGAAGCCCTCTTTGTAAGTAAACTTAAGAAAGGCACTGGGAAATACAAAGGTAAGCTACATTTGAATGTTTTAACTGTGGAAGGATTGGACATTTTTCCCATAAGTGTTCCTACCTAAAACAAGAGGAGAGTGACCATGAAGAATCTTGTTTTCATAAGGGTAAGAAGAAGTTTAAAGAAAAAAGGAAGAACTTCTATTCCAAGGAAGAAAGTGAAGATGAGGAGATGAGTGAAGATGAAGAAATCCTATTTATAGGAACAACAAATTCATATGAAAAATCAGAAGTGGACATAGAAGCTGAATACATGGCTATTGTAGATGAAATTGAAATATGTAGGAAAATAAACAAAGTTTTGAAAGAGAAACTGTCTAAATACCAAGAAGAGACAAATCATATTATTACTAGTTTGAGAAACCAACTTTAAGAGGCCAAGAAGAGTGAAGAAGACCTAGTAGTTTTTCTTAGGAAGAGAATTCAAGATTCTCAAAAACTTGATAAAGAAATTACTCAACTTAGAGAAGGAGTTGATGAAAAATCCATTAAATCAAAGTTTGAGAACAACTCAAGGATTCTAGATGACATTCTCAGCAGCCAAAGACCATCAAGTGATAGGTCTAGTTTGGGGTTCATTAAACAGAATAAGACAGTGAGTTTTCCTGTCACCAATCAAGAAGGAAGTAAGAAAATCTATGTTGAAGTACTAAAGACTCCAGCTAAGAAGGAATGAAGCAAGAAAGCAGGATTAATTTCTCAAGATAAAAATAGAAATAATATAGCACCCAAGAGACCAAATAGATATCTACAGATCTTTTTAGGTCACTACTATTCTTGTAATAATTTTGGTCATAAGGCCTTAAATTGCAGAACTGAAAGAAAATTTTCTTAATACAAGAGGAAGTCATTAAGTAATAGATCAAAGGGAAATAAGAATCTTTTCACACTACTCCAGAAATAGTGACATGGAATGTTAAAGTGTGATAACCATGGACATATGGCAAGAGATTGTAAACTAAAGACTCCTACAAGGAATATTGTTGCAAACAAATATCAGAACATCAAACGAAATATGTGGACAAGAAAGGAAGACTCCAAACATGTAGAAGAAATAAAGATTTCAAACATCAATGAGGTCTCTAAAGATAACGATGAGCATAATAGAGGCACAAATAAGGATGACATCCTTTATGAGGAAAAGCAAGATGGAGATATAAAAGAATACATCGATAAAGATGAATGTGATGAAGAAGGATGTAGTGATAAATGTGGGATCATTTTCTAAAAAGGTCTCTCGTGATTTAAAGAAACCGCTAAAAATAATATTAGAAGGGATCTTATACTCAGGGGGAGTTAAAGTCAGAAAATTCCAATTGGTATCTAAGAAAAAACTCAATTGGTGTCTAATGTTGAAGTATATTGAAAGCTATCTTCCTCAAAGACAATAGATGACCAAGGTTGGTGTATGGATGAAATAAGAGAAAGTATGAAGTAACGCAAGAACAACAAAATGTGAGAGTCATGAAGACCATGATGTCTGCAATCAAATAGAAGATAAATATGATTATGTTCACTTAGTATTTGAGGTCATGAATTGTTGACAGGAGAAAACTCAAGTCTAAAAATAAAAATTTAGTTTATTGGTAAGGTAGAAGGATGAGTTCAGCATTGACAAAAGAAAAAGGTTGAGGTTATGAGTCTTTATGTCTGAGATAGTGAGACCATAGAAACTATGTAATAAACTGAAGTAATATATGTGTTGAGGATCTGAAGTTATGGGTCTAAGGGACAGTTGATAATATAGATCTAAAATCCAAAAGAATCCAGCAGTATATGCTAGGTTTTTATATGAATATCTAAATGCACAGGCTTAAGGAATTCTGGTAAAAGCTGAATCCAGTTAACTTACATGCATAATAGACCATTAGATATGGTAGTAGGAACATAGTTTTAATAATAAAAAACATGTATCCTAGACCAGAAAAAGGAAGAGTGTTGAAAAAAAATGTTGAGTGTAGACTCTGTCACAAAAATGTTGACAAAGGAGAAGAAGTACAATGACAGGGGGAGTCCATGGATCTATCAGTTAAGATATCATTCAAAAACAGGAAATGTTAAAGATAAATGTTAATACATTGGTTAAAATAACCAAGTGCATTTAAAGGGGAGATATGATGATAGGAGGAGTTGCCAAAAACAAAAGAGACAGGAATTCCTATATCAAAATAGGTGTAGCATTGGCATAACAGGTTATCCTTTGTCATTGTTGTCAAAGGGGGAGAATGTTTAGAGGTTGCCATCAATGCCAAAAGGGGAGATTTTTGAGTATATAAGTTGTCATTGATGTCAAAGGTGTTCACGAATGATAAAGGAATAACCAGTGGATATGATGGAAAAGTTGCTTATGAATTACAAAGGATAAGCAAAAGATACCATGGTAGAGTTAACGCAGCATAAGTTAAAGTAAATACAAAATGGTACGATGATGAGGTGGCATAGATGAAGGTAGCGATGACATGGCACGATGATGAGGTGTCATATTTATATGCATGAGATCTGATGAATGAGGATCAGTTTTTTCTTATAATCCACAAAGACAGAATGCAGATTCGTATTAGTTCTAGAATGGATGATTAGGGAGTGACCCGCACTAGATCTGATGGTGAAGATCAAGTTTGCATAAATTAGGCGGAAAGGCTAAAGATTCTGAAAAATGTCAAGATCGAAAGTTGGGCATTGGTCCCGCACTAGATTCAATGGTTAAGTATTAATTCTGATAGTTAGGCGAAAAATCCAAAGTTCCGCAAAAGATCAAGATCAGATGGCTGAGATTAGTTTCGTAAAAGAGATCGACGCTGCGGAAGAAAAATTTAGAAAGGGAATTGCAGAAGTAATGTTTAACCATTTTATGAACCCACAACTTGTAATCCAAAAGATCGAAGGTCAGGAAAGATTCCGAAAAAGATCGACGGTATGGAAAAAAAATTGCGTAAAGGAGCTTGCCAAAAGTTGAATTGTTACGTTTCTGCATCCCGTAATCTGGAGATCGATGGTTTGGAAAATGCACGACGAAGATCAACGGTGGGAAATCATTGAAACAAAATCTTGGCGTGGAAAGATGATTTGAGGCGGAAATCGATGGTTAGATCGACGGTCTGAAATGACTTAGAGATAGGATCAACGACTCTGATTGGATCATAAAGTTGATCATGTGGAAAGAAGTTTGGTAGTGCAGAAGCACCTGCAAACGTTGGACAGAGGTGTGGAAATGGTTTCCAAGCTGCGGAAACGATTTCCAAAAAGTAGTGTGTCAAATGTATATTATGCTTTTGATTTTGTTCCACATTTTCATTGAGTAGATTAGTGTGTTTACATTAACAAATTGTAGATTTGGAATGTGTTAAATTTTTATGCAAATAAATTTGAGTTTATCAATTTATTAGAAATGCAAATTGTTTCTCAGTCTTATAGAAAATTTCAACATGTTATTATAGTACGAGAAAGGCATTGGCATTTGACACAAGAGGGAAACAAGAGTATTGTTGATTTTTTTTTTTGAGTAGGGGAATCGATGTTAGTTTTTCAACATTTAAGCTAGCATTATGTTAAGATCTTTTCACTGAGAGAATAACAAGCACAACAATCACATAAGCACATCACAAGAGACAAGAGACACAAAGATTTTTAGGAGGGGAAACCATAAATGGAGAAAACCCCTCAACTTCCTCTAAGATAGTATCACCACAAGATGTGATCTCAAAACAGTAAGATAACCTCCCAACATAATAGCAGCCTCTGTCTTCTGTCAAGCCAAAGTATTTCCTTCTCCAAAGGTGCGCCACACTTGAGAGAGCAAGTGATGTTATTCACAAGTGATAAATAGAGAGACTCTCACTCTCTATTTATATTCTTCCGTTGAATTGAAGTGCACTCAACCATGTAGGCTTAACTTACAATTACTTACTCGAGCCTACACCTTAATTAGTGTATAATAACCCAAGTGCCCCGAAACTGTGGGGACTTACCTAATGACTTGACAAGAATTGTTTACATTATTAATCCTCCCGATCAGAACATCGAGGCATGACCACATGACTCAAATACATAATAGAAACATCCCGGAATAAACATCGGGTTACAATATACAAAGAAGAATACATTCCGAAGTTACATATACATC